>CAMZMU010000096.1:104304526-104367926 GCA_947311845.1 Poa pratensis
AACATTATCAACTGGAATAGCAAGAATGTACATAAAACACAAGGTTTGACGAACCATAGACTCCACTGTCTTCCTTGACACACATAGCCTTCATCCAAAAATTATCTAGACTACTATGGACTTCCAATCATGCAACAGATTATTATAGCAGAAAATCCTTATAGTAGTTCTTCATTAATAGCCATTACTTACATGATGCACAAGCTTAAACATTAATTACTTGACAGCTCAAAACAATTGGCAAGCATCAAATTACTCAAGACAACGATCTAAAAAGATTCATGTAAGCATTTTATACCACTACCACATGCATAGCATTTTTCTGGTCCAACCAAACACCAATCAACTTATTTGACAACTCTCCAAACAGATATAAGTGAAGCAAGAGAGTACTTTCTTCAAAAGAAACTGAAAGCTCTAACAAGAGATACATGAAAAACTGAGAGCTAACAGCAATAACAGCAACTAGACAGGAATACTCAACAAGTATAAGTGAAGCACAAGAGTATTCTAATGAAAAAGTGGAGCGTGTCTCTCTCCCAAACATGAATGCTAGGATCCAACAAGTATAGCACAGCAAACAAAACAAAACAAACTGAAAACAAAAACACACTGACGCTCCAAGGAAGAGTACACTAGTATGAAGCAATAAAAATATAGCACCATTAGAGATGACCTGATAATTTGTAGATGAAGAAGGGGATGCCTTGGGCATCCCCAAGCTTAGATGCTTGAGTCTTCTTGAAATATGCTGGGGAGGTAAGCCTCCCCAAGCTTAAGCTCTTCACTCTTCTTGATCATGTAATATCATTCTCCTCTATCAACACTTGAAAACTTCCTTCACACCAAAACTTAACAGCTTTTCTCATTAGCAGGTTAGTGCACTAAAAGATAATACTTCAAAGTTCTAGCAAAGACAAAACTCACAAGCCAACTATTTTAAACATTAGCCACTGTTACTAGGCTCAAGTGGGCACTTTTACACGAAAAGAAACCACTTAAAAACTTGTAAAAGAGAGAATGCAAAATAAAAGACAGAATCTGTCAAACCAGAACAGTCTGTAATGACGAATTTTTTCGAGGCACTTACGATGCTCATGAAAAACTTTTGAAATAATGAAAGTTGCGTAACATCATCAGGAACATGCACAAAAATTTCAGCATTTTTCGATTTTTTCTGATTTTCTACTGAATTAAACGGTGACGAACAGCAATCTGTCCCAATGCAGTCCCGAAAATAAAACCAACTTTGCATTAGTAACTCTCCTTGGCACACAAAACAGCAAATAAAAGATACAAAGGAGTTGCTACAGAGGTAAACAAGCATCCTTGACTCAAGAAAACAAAAATAAACAGCAAATAAAAACATGGGTTATCTCCCAGAAGTGCTTTTCTTTAATGCCTTTGAGCTAGGCATGAAGAGATGCATCAAGTATTGTCAAGACCAGAAAATCCAAAACCATAATTTGTCTTGACACTAGTATCATGTGAGTATTTCATCTTCTTCCTAGGGAAGTGTTCCATACCTTTCTTGAGTGGGAATTGAAATTTTATATTCCCCTCTCTCATATCAATAACAGCACCAACAGTTCTCAGAAAAGGTCTTCCCAAAACAATAGGACAAGAAGGATTGCATTCAATATCCAAAACCACAAAATCAACAGGGACAAGATTGTTATTAACCATTATCAAAACATCATCAACTTTTCCTAAAGGTTTCTTCATAGAAGAATCAGCAAAGTGAACATCCAAATGACATTTTTCCAAAGGTGCAAGCTTGAGAATATCATATAAATTTTTAGGCATAACCGAAATACAAGAACCAAGGTCACACAAAGCATTGCATTCAAACTCACTCAGTTTCATTTTAATAACAGGTTCCCAATTATCATCTAACTTCCTAGGGATAGAAGCTTCAAGTTTTAATTTTTCTTCCCTAGCATGCATGAGAGCTTTGATAATATGTTCAGTAAAAGCCATATTTATTTTACTAGCATTAGGACTCTTAGCTAGCTTTTGCAAGAACATGATGACTTCAGTTATGTTACAATTTTCGAAATTGAAGTTGTTGTCATCAAAAACAATGGAGCAATTATCACCAACACCTCTAAAAATTTCAGCACTTTTACTAGGAACAAAAGTAGTGCTATCAGGCAATTTAAAACTTTTTGTAGAGGTAGTAGAGACATTTCCAACACTTATTATCTTTTCACTAACAGTAGGGGGCGCATTAGCATGTGAGGCATCATTTGTTTCATTAGTAAAAATAGTGCAAACTCTAACAACACTATTTTGTTCAGCAATTTCAGCTTCTCTTTTTCTCTCTCCCATCTTTCATGAAGTTCAGCAAGCATCCTAATGTTATTATCAATTTTAATTTGGATAGCATTGAGTGTTTTACTCTCTCTAATATCACTAGGAATAGCTTTTATTTTCAGCATTTCAACATCATGAGCAAGACTATCAACTTTAGCAGCAAGAGTATCAATTTTTCCTAGCTTTTCCTCAACAGTTTTATTAAAAGTAGTTTGTGTGCTAATAAAATCCTTAAGCATGACTTCAAGATCAGAGGGCACACTTCTATTGTTACTGTAGGAATTACCATAGAATTACCATAAGAGTTGCTACCATTAGCAGGATATGGCCTATAATTGTTGCTACCAAAATTATTCCTATAGCATTGTTGTTGAAGTTGTTATTTTTAATGAAGTTTACATCAACATTTTTCTCATCATGAGCAACCAAAGAAGCAAGAGGAATATTATTTGGATCCACAACACCATGTCCATTCGAAAGCATAGTCATAATAGCATCAACTTTATCACTCAAGGAGGAAATTTCCTCAACAGAATTTACCTTCTTACCAGTTGGAGCCCTTTCAGTGTGCCATTCAGAATAATTTACCATCATATCATCAAGAAGCTTTGTAGCAGCACCCAAAGTGATGGACATAAAGGTCCCTCCAGCAGCCGAGTCCAATAAGTTCCTTGAGAAAAATTTAGTCCTGCATAAAAGGTTTGGATGATCATCCAAGTAGTCAGTCCATGAGTGGGGCAATTTTTAACCAAAGACTTCATTCTTTCCCAAGCTTGGGCAACATGCTCATTATCAAGTTGCCTAAAGTTCATAATACCACTTCTTAAAGAGATAATTTTAGCAGGAGGATAATATTTTCCAATGAAAGCATCTTTGCATTTAGTCCAGGAATCAATACTATTTCTAGGCAAAGATAGCAACCAATCTTTAGCTCTTCCTCTTAAGAGAAAGGAAACAATTTCAGCTTAATAATATCACTCTCTACCTCCTTATACTTTTGCATATCACAAAGTTCAACAAAGTTGTTTAAGTGGGCAGCAGCATCATCAGTACTAACACCAGAAAATTGCTCTTTCATAACCAGATTTAACAGTGCAGGCTTAATCTCATAAAATTCTGCTTTAGAAGCAGGTGGAGCAATGGGTGTACAGATAAAATCATTGTTGTTTGTGCTAGTAAAGTCACACAACTTAGTATTTTCAGGATTACTCATTTTAGCAAGCCTAAAACAAGCAACAGGGCAACTCGAAATTAAAAACTAGATGCAGGAATTTAATTTTTTTGGGTTTTTGATTTTTAACAGCAAGCAAAACAAAATAAAACAAGACAAAAAACAAAGTAAAGAGATTGGAACTGAGAGACTCCCCTTTCCAATAGCCTCCAAGTCCCCGGCAACGGCGCCAGAAAACAGCTTGATGGCTACGTGTTGGTGAACCCCAAGAGGAAGGTTATGATGTAGACAGCAGAAGTTTTCCCTTGAAAATCTACCCAAGGTTATCAATCCAGTAGGACTTGACGATCTATCGGAAGGTTGTTGATGTTGACTCCCCTGGCGCTAGGGAGCTTGCACCAACGTGGAATCTGCACAGACACAAACCAGAACTTTGCCCAACACGAAACAGAGAGGTTGTCAATCTCTCCGGTCTTGCAGAAACAAAGAGTTAAACGTATGGTGTGGAAAACAGCAGGAAACACAGCAAGTAACAGGAAACAGATGATTGCAGCAGGTTGTGTAAACAGTATGAGGAAATTGGACCAGGGTCCACAGTTCACTAGTGGTGTCTCTCTCAGAACAGATAACTAGCATGTTGGGTAAACAAATTACAGCTGGGCAATTGACAAATAGAGAGGGCATAACAATGCAATACATGCCAAGATGTCTACTATGAAATCTAGTTGGGCATTACAACAAAGTACATAGACCGTTATTCCAACAACATCTAAGCCTAAATAATCCACCTTCAAGGCAGCATCCGCATCCCATTCAGTATTAAATTGCTAACAACAGATTATTGCATGAAGTAAAGTGTGTAATGTAATCAATACAAGTGCCCTTGGACACTGCACCAATGTTTTATCCCTAGTAGCAACAGCACATCTACCATCTTAGACCTTTCTGTCACTGATCCAGATATCTAGAGACTGAACCCACTATCGAGCATAAATACCCCCTCTTGGAGTCACAAGCATCTACTTGGCCAAAACATCTACTAGCAACGGAGAGCATGCAAGATCAAGAGCACATAGATAAACAACTTGAATAAACATGGTATCAATATTCATCGGATCCCAGCAAACACAACATCTAGCATTACAATAAGATGATCTTGATCATGTTAGGCAGCTCACAAGATCTAAACATGGAGGCACAAGGTAGAGAGATAACCATCTAGCTACTGCTATGGACCCGTAGTCCAGGGGTGGACTACTCACGCATCACTCCGGAGGCATGCATGGTGATGTAGAGCCCTCCGGTGATGATCTCCCCTCCGGCAGGGTGCCGTGAAGAGCTTCAGAACTCCTCCGATCTGAGATTGACGATGACGGCCGCGACGGAGCTTTTCGTGGAATATGATCGACCGTCCTAGGGTTTGCGCGTCGCGGAGAATATATAGGCGAAGAGGCGGCGTCGGTGGCCGAGGGGGGCCACCACGCCACACTAGGGCGCGGACCCTGGGCCGCGCCCTAGTGTGGCGTGGCCCCCTGGTGGGTCTGCTCCGACTCCCCTTTGGACTCCGTGATCTCCTCGTGATATTATTGACGATGTCTTTTGTTTCGTCCAATTCCGAGAATATTTCCTTAATAGATTTTCTGAAACAAAAAACAGCAGAAAACAGGGAACTGGCACTGTGGCATCTTGTTAATAGGTTAGTCCCAGAAAATGCATAAAAATGATATAAAGTGTAATCAAAACATGTAGCAATTGATATAATAACAGCATGGAACATCAAAAATTATAGATACGTTTGAGACGTATCAGACATCTCCCTACACACATAAATGACACACACATTGCTCTAATTCCAAAAAAACTGGTTCCCATGGTTCCTACGGATTACAGACCAATAAGCCTTTGTAATGTGGTTTACAAAATTATTGCCAAATGCTTAGCTAACAGACTTAAACCACACCTTCCAGATTACATTCATCCTTCTCAACAAGCGTTTATTGAAGGTCGTCGAATTAGTAACAACATTATTATTGCTCAAGAAATCACTCATTCTTTTCAACTGTCTTCTTGGAAGGAAAAAGCTTTTCTTTTAAAAATAGATTTGGCCAAAGCTTTTGATAGATTAGAATGGATTTTTATTCTCCAGGCTCTTGCTCGTAAAGGGTTGCATGGTCACTTCATAAAACTTATCCACGCGTGCATTTCTTCACCCACCTTTTCTGTTATTGTTAATGGTCAACCATTTGCGAGATTTGTTTCAGATAGGGGAATAAGACAAGGATGTCCTTTATCGCCTTATCTTTTTGTCCTTGCTATCAATGAGATGTCTCTTGTATTACAGGAAGCTTTATCGGCTAACAGTCTACATGGAATTGTTCTTGGGCATGCATGCCCACCAATTCACTCACTTTTATTTGCAGACGATTTAATTATTTGTGGTGCAGCTACTGTTCATGAAGCCCAAGCAACGAGACAAATTCTGAACAACTTCTGCCAAACCTCAGGACAACTACCAAACTGGAATAAATCGGGTATACTTTTCAGTAAACATGTATCTCTTGCTGATAAGGAAGAAATTTTAAGTGTTTTCCCTGTTCCCAATATCGATGATTCTTTTATACACTTGGGACATCCTTTGGTTCTTCCTTCGAAAAACAGATCAGAGGCTTACAACTTTGTCCTAGACAAATTTAGCTCTAAACTTGGCACCTACAAAGCTAATTCTTTATCCCATGCAGCAATATTAGAGCTAATAAATTCGATGTTGTCATCTATTCCTATCTACTATATGTCAAATATTATTTTCTCCAAAAAGTTCATTGCAAAGATCACAGCTATTATTAGAACTTTTTGGTGGTCTGTGTTAACACTGATTCTTCTACTAATCCTCTTTGCCTCAAAGCTTGGAAAGACATTTGCGCGCCAAAAAGAGAAGGTGGACTAGGAATTCGAAATTTGCAGGTCGTCAACTATAGTCTCATTCTTTCAGGCCTTTGGAGGATTGCTTCTCAGCCCAACAGCCAGCTTTACCGCATTCTGCAGTCAAAGTACTTCCATGACACTTCCATTTGGAGGCCCAAACCGAATGTAGCAAAATCTGCTTTCTGGTCTGCTGCCTTAAAAGTTATTCCTCTACTTCGAAATAATTCTTTCTATCAAATTGTAAATGGAGAAATCTCTATCTGGAACACACCTTGGTACACAGCTTGGCAAAATATTTACAATGATCTAATAATTCAGTCTGACTCCTTTACCTATCCTGCTTCTGTTAAGCAACTAATGATGGATAATAATAGCACATGGAATGAAGCTCTTGTAGATCAACTCTTCTCTCAATCTGCTGCTAGCATTATCAAGGCTACTCCTATTATTCCTTCCAATGATGATGACATACTTTGCTGGAAACTAACACCAAATGGAAAATACAACTCCAAATCTGGATATCGCCTTTGTTTGCAATTTTTGCAGGATGCACGTATGCCGAATCCAAGGAAACCAGATGATTTAACTCAGCAGCTACTAAACTCGGTTTGGAACTGCAAAGAAATGATTCCGAGAGTCAAGACGTTTGCTTGGAGAATTCTACGCCGAGCTCTCCCATCAGGTTCAAGAGCTGCGGCCAGATCAAAACACATATCGCCTCTCTGTTCTAGATGTGGACTCACTGAAGACGACACACATATCCTTTTCTTATGTCCATTTGCGAGAGCAGCTTGGTTTCATGATCCATGGTTTATTAGAATGGATACCCTTGCCCAAAACTACAATTCTATATCTGCAATAATAAAAAATCTTTTGCAGAACAACCATCCACATGCACATATAAACACGGTGTTTATTTTCTTTGGTGCTTATGGAAATCAAGGAATGCTCATTTATTTGGCAGGAAACAGAACAAACCCTATCAAATTGCAATTGCCACTAATGCTCTATTGCAGGATCAAGAAATAACTCAAGAACAGACACCCTTACATGAAGCGATGACTCCAACATCAAAGCCCTTCCGAGACAACGATTTATTTTTTCTTGCAGGCCCCAGAATTTATGTTGATGCAGCTTGGAAGCCACCTGTCAATGGAGAAGCTTCTGTGGCCGGGTTAGGCATCTTTGCAACCTGGCCAGAACAACACGGCTGTACTGACATCTTTGTATTTGCAGCAACACACAATATTCCATCAGTTCCTATTGCAGAAAGCAAAGCACTTATGCTTGCAGCGGACATGGCGGCACATATGAAAATTTTATCTGCAGGTTTCTTCACAGATAATAGCAATGTGGCAAGTTCAGTCCTAGCTCCCACCATTGCTCATTCCTCTGTGCGTTGGGAGATCAGGTCCTTGGTGATGCAAATCAAAGATAGCCTCTAGCCTCTTCAAGCATCAGTGCGCCACATATCTAGGAACACAAACAGAATAGCTCACAATTGTGCACATCAGGCGTTGCGATCTTTAGACTCGCACCCTACACTTTCATGCAGAAATCCAGCTCATAGCAACATAGCTTGTCCTGTTTTGAATCACTTTGCAAATTTAAACAGACATGACATTGTAATCATCTCTGTACTATACTTTTGAGCTAATGAAATGAGGGCACGTATGTGCCCACCCCTTGTTCAAAAAAAAAAAGACAGGACAAGTGCGTGGACGCATGGACGAAACCTAAAAAAAAGTGGAGAATTTAGTTTGTGTTTCCAAAGAGGGACAGCAGGCAGGTGCCCGATGACTAGTTTCCTTGCACGGGAGACCACAGCTGAGCAATTGACACATGCACGTCCGACATAGCATTTTCTATATCCACTTGCCTCCCTCTAAATTGGGATCATGTCAGACAAGAGACGTGGTCATAGATTCTTTGGCTTTTGCTAGCAAGATATTTTCTATTGTCGTAGAACTGGTGCTTGGGAACTTGGTTTAGGCCACAGTGCCACACGCTCCGGTTTAATTCACTAGACGATTTGAAACAAGATTATGTCGGCACGTTGGCTGATGTAGTAGTTGAAAACTTGAAATTGGGAAAAAAATCATCTTTAGTTTGAACATTAGGCGACCACCCTTCTCCTCTGCTTTCTCGTCCTGTTCCCCCTTTACTTTAGGCGACCACCATTGGCCAATGAGAGAGGGTGAACATCCACACTGGGATGACTGGATAAGACATAACAAGTTCCTACCGGGAGGCACCATGGGGGATTTCCTGCAATACGCAACGGACGGAGCAATACCACATAGAAGTGCGAATTCGGTCACGTTGTTTTGTGTTGGAGTATATATATGTGGGATTGCCTAACTATTTTATCGGTTTAGAATTTTGCATGAGTTGGCTAGTGAATGAAACTTGACATGCTATCTAAGTCATACATCTCGAGTTCTAGTTGTGGATTTTATCGGTTTAGAATTTTGCATCTTGTGCCCTACTTTTTGTCCACGTATGTCTTTTTGAACAATTCTCCGGATTTCTACGCATGTGTTGGCGTCTCTTCACCCGAGTCACACTTTTAATTGCATTCTGAATGGATATAGAGAGAAACATTTCTCGCGTTCCCTTGATTCGTGAATGGCGAAGCTAGTTGTTCTTTAGCAGACTATGGGCGTCCAGAACTTGCAAGTTCAGATTCCAAACGACATTGTGGCGTACCTACCATGGCACATCCGCATCCGCATATGTGCATGAACAACAGCTGAAAAGAAAAAAACAATGGAACATAAGAGAGAGGCGGAAAAAACAATAGAGAAGAGAAGCCAGATGGTGCATAGCTGTGGTGAACTTTCGGCTTTTGGGCCGCCAAAAGTGGTCCAAAAAACCGGTCGGTGCTCCCTCAACAGGAGACGCACTAGGCACCAAACCCACGCAGATGATACGAGACGATATCCGCCACATGACATCCAGCAAGAACACTGATCTTCATAGTATAATAATGCAGAAAATCTCGAGACCACGAATTAGATTGAGGAATAGTTTAGCCGGGGTTGCCGTTAATGGAAACAAGGATGCTTTTTCCAAGGCGATGATGCCGACATGCAAGTTGCAACGGCTGGGCAGCGCGTGCAGATGGAGACAGAGGCGGCCCGAAGAAGATCATCATCATCCATCTAGCTATCCGAGCACGAAATTTCAACCCGAAATAAACTAATGATGAACAAGTCCAAAGCCACACACAAAAGAAAAAGGAAAGAGAACAAGAGGTAGATAGATTCCATCCTCATTTGCTGCAGCTCTAAGCAAAGGAAGACAGACATCATAGGCAACAACCTGGAACCACCCAGAGACTGGGAAGTCTTGGCGGAATCCTTGTCTTCTTTCTTCAAAATCTGAACCTTTTCTATCCGTTGTCGAGCAGACGAGCCGGAGCTCAAGTTGCGCCAAATTCGGTTCTCCGGATTGGTCGGAGACCAATAAAAGGTGCCGTTTTGGGCGCACGACTCTCGGAGGAAAGCGGCGGATGCCTTCGCGTGCTGCCATTTGATCCGACGGTGGCCTGCCCTCGTCGTCGGGGATGGAGGCGGACGAGCTCCTGAAGAAGATACGGGTGCTGGAGGAGGGCCAGGAGGAGCTCAAGTGGGAGATAGGCAAGCTTATCCCGGAACGCGGCGGCGAGGCCGGGCAGTCCTCAGCGCCGCCGCGCCGCCCCTTCCCCGCCCTGAAGCAGGGCTCATCGTCCAGGGGGCGCGCTCTCGCCTTGCTTCCGCAATCCTCGTCGCGGCCGCAGCGCCCCGGGCTCTCCGACAGGCACTGCCACAGGATACTGCAGTCGCTGGGGCAGGCCGTGCACGTCCTTTCTCTCGAAGGGAAGGTCTTATACTGGTGAGTTTTACTTGCATCTCTTGCTTTGGAGTTTCAGAGCTATGTGCCGGCTCAATGCTCATCAAATGTTTGATGAAATGCTACACCGGTGCGATGCACGGTTTTGATATGGAGTGAGTGTATAATTGCGGCAGCGAACTATACGGAGGTTAATACATAGCTCCAAACTTAGTAGTTTAAGAAGATGTGCATGAAATACGTCGTTAGAAGTACCTAGTGTCTTTCCCGTCGCATTAGTGTTGTTTTGCATGACGTTGGGGCAACTAGTTGTGTGTTGAGGGGAATTGAGTTGTTAACTTTGGAATGTTGGAAATGTCATGTGCATTGTTGGTACATGTCCGAGTCCAAAGGTATGATGTGCCGCCTCATCTAGCTAGCCACTGGCAGGGCTCTGATATGATATGATAGAGAGACTCCGAAGACTGTATGGAGATACCACAAACCTTGAATGTTCTCTTCTTATTTATTGAGTACTGAGGAGAACAATGCTGGGATTGTCCATTCTTAAAAAATGCTGCGATAGTGTGGGCCACCTAATGATCAAATATGATCTTCCCAAATGGTAAAAAGGGTAAAAGAAAGGGATTTAGGAGGTATGTTGGTTGCTGCTAAAGCTGATTAAGTTGCTTAGGTCAACTCAAATGATTAAACTGAAACAAGGTTCTTGTCAAGATACTGGATGTATCACTTCAGTTTTTCGCCTTGCTGCATAACTGCATGTATTATTCAAAAATATGTTGTGGTGTTTGGTATTTTATTTTACACAATAAAAATAAACAAACTTAACGTCTTCCAAAAAGTAAACAAACCACGTGTGCTTTGCGATCCACGGTCTCTAATTGGAATAAAAAAATGAACACTCTGTGCCTTATGCCGCATGTCTGGTGGGCTTTTTGTTATAGTGATGGATATTTATCAGGTGGCAAGTTTTGCTTGCATTATCCTATTCACAGATGCTTCGTATCTTGATACATTTAATTAGTGTAATGCTCTTGTGTGGTCTTCAGCTTGACTCAGCAACTAGGAAATATTCCCTATGCAATTCATGATGCACCTGATGGTCGGTCCTGGTTTCTGTTTTATCCTTTGAAGATACACCTGTTACTAAATTCTCCTATTTTTGCTGTAACCTAGGAACCGATTTGCCGAGCATCTTTATGGCTATTGTGCATCAGAAGCCATTGGCCAGGATCTTCTTGAATTAATCTGTGATCCTGGTGACTTCAGTCCAGCACATGAGATCATGCGGAATATATTTATGGGGAAGTGTTGGAGAGGGAAGTTTCCTGTTAAGAATAAGTCTGGAGAGCGGTTTATTGTTGTTGGGAATAACACTCCATTGTATGATGACGATGGTAGCTTGGTGGGCCTCACCTGTCTTTCAGGTGATGCTCGGATATTGGAGGAAATAGTTGGTCCTTCAGTCTTAGGGAAATCCTATCCAAATTCAGTAAAAGTTAACAACATGCTCAAAAGTGGCTTGCCAAACAAAGTCTCATCTGACTCCCGACAACTTCTCCAATCTGCCATCACGTCCAAGATAACAAATTTGGTGAGTCGTATTTCCAGGAAAACAGAAGAAATGACTGCACTGGTGGTTTCAATAGAATGTTTCTTTTCTTTTATTTCTTCTTAATTTATTTCCTAGTGTATTCTTTTCTTGATTTCTAGAATGACAACACAGGCTACAAAGGTTACAAGTAGAGTTCGTTCTCGGATCAGGACAGGTCAGAATTGCGACGAACAGTATGGCAGCAACCGTGAGGGTCAGGATTCTGAACCTGATGCCAGAGATGAGCCGACATCGAGTGAAGCAAGCACCCCAGGTGGGGATGTATTGCATGGTACCTTTGTTACCGAAGATAAATCACCTAGAGACTCAAGAAAAATAATCAGTGACGATTCAGGAGAAGGAAAAGGAGGGTTTCAGAAGATTTTTAGTTCAAAGGCGGAGGCATTATTGGCTAAGAAGGGGATATCATGGCCTTGGAAAGGAAATGAAAATACTGGTGTTTATGGAAAAAATAACATGACTTCACCACGGTTACATGATAGTCAAGAGAACTCCCAGAGTCATCAGGGAGTTCCAGTTCTAGAGCCTATCATAATTCCGAACAACCAGGACACTGAATATGCCCAGGCAGGCAAATACGAGGTATCAGGTTCATGGTGGACTTTCAACAATAACATCACAAGTAGTACGATGAGCAGCACTATAAGTAGTAATAGCAGTGCTATTGAGAAAGTAGATTACGAAGCAGACTGCCTAGATTATGAGATATTGTGGGAAGACCTAACACTTGGAGAACAAATTGGTGAAGGTAGTTACTTCTCCATTTGCCCGTGTTCTCCTTTTATTTTCCAGATAAAATCTGCGGACTCTCCCTGGCTGTACATCTGGATACTCCCATCTCTTGTGCATGTACTTCAATATATTTAATGCTGCACGCACGCTAGTATTGTCATATTTCATAATACAGATCACTCATTTCTGCTATGTTGATTTTTGATCCACGCAGGTTCTTGCGGAACAGTGTATCATGCTTTGTGGTATGGATCGGTATGCACATTCTGTCATTATTATGAAGAAATGATTAAATCTTGAAAGAAATTCTGATTGTCTATCCACGCCCCTGTAGGATGTGGCAGTTAAAGTATTCTCCAAGCAGGAATATTCAGAAGGAATGATACATACCTTCAGACAAGAGGTAGGCATCTATATCTTATTACATTTCTGTTGACTGTCAGTGGAATATTTAATCAAGGACACTGTAGTGTACCTATTATATTACCGAGTCAGATACTTTAGTAATTGGGCTCCCTGGCATTCACATATTGGCTCATGTTCACCTAGTTTCTTTTGTTGGCAGTTTTTGTGGGCCACAGCAATTAACACTACATTTGTTAACTTTCTAGTTCCATAGTTTGTGGTCATGATTATGATTGCTTCCGCCAAATATGTAGGTATCTCTGATGAAAAAGCTACGTCACCCCAATATAATTCTTTTCATGGGTGCAGTTGCATCTCAGGAACGACTTTGTATTGTTACAGAATTTCTCCCACGGTATGTTTTATATCTCCTACATATTTGTCTATGGTTATTACCTTTTCCTTTGCTTGGTGCAAAACAAGAACTAGGTCACTAGGCAGTCTATCTATATGATCTCTGCTAGGAAAAATAGAAGTAGAATTTTGTATGGTGCCGAGTTTGTAACAGTCTATGACACAGTTTGAAATCCTATTAGTTTTTTAAGCGAGTTGTCCCAGTAGTAACTGACTGGTTCCACTGTTCCTTCAGAGGGATGGTATTTCATGGATGCATTCGTTTCAAAATTTCAAACATTTACATTCTGGTAAATATTTTCTTGTTTTGTATCACACTGTATTGATTCCTGTCATGCAGAGGGAGCTTGTTTCGCTTACTTCGAAAGACCACTGGCAAGATGGATCCAAGACGGCGAGTTCACATGGCTATAGACATTGTGAGTGCCGTTGAACCACTAGCGCTAGGAAATGACAAGCCAGTTAATTATATGAAACTATTCTGGAATGAACAGAAGAGCTGGATAAAATATTCTTTACATGCAGAAGTCCGGAGATGTATTGAATAGATAACTATTTATTTTGGGCAACTAGGTAGAAGAGAAGTTGATGTTATCCCTTACCCAATACTAAGCCATATCTGTTAATTTTAGTGTACAAAGAATGGAAAAGTAAATACAGCGATGTCATGTATCTGACATCTAAACCTGACAAAGATACCATTTGTTCTGTTACCGTGTCGTAACTTAAGGTTCTTTCACTCAAAGCCAGTCAGAATTCATGTGATTATGGTACGAAACAATGATGCCCAGCCAATTTTTTGTTTCCACACTTGTTCCTGTTGGGGCCTCTGATCACATGAAATTAAAGCTATTTTTACATTTTGTTAGACAAGTACATAGTTTGATTTTATGTAATATATATAATTGTCACGCAGGTCTTAAATACATCATTGATAAAAAATTTCAGGCAAGGGGCATGAATTATCTTCACAATTCTAGCCCCACTGTTGTACATCGTGATCTGAAGTCGTCAAACCTGTTGGTTGATAAGAACTGGACTGTGAAGGTAACCACGGAAGTTAGTTTCCCCCTTTATGCTTTCTCTTCTCATTCGCTTGCTTATCAATTAGGTTGCGGACTTTGGTCTTTCGCGCCTCAAACTAGAAACATTTCTGACAACGAAAACTGGAAAAGGAACAGTAAGTACAACTTTACAAGTGAACTGTACATTTTTTACACATGTTCTTCTGACTAACAAAATTGACCAAAACTTTACCGCGCTATACAATTTCTGTTCTAATTATCTGATACCTTAGCTTTTAATATGCAGCCACAGTGGATGGCTCCAGAGGTGCTGCGTAATGAACCTTCAAACGAAAAGTAAGCTCCGTGCAGGCATTGTTGAACAACAGATATTCGTGCTATCTGCAGATGATTACTCATATCTTCGCCTTTTCTACATGGTAGGTCCGATGTGTACAGCTATGGAGTAGTCCTATGGGAGCTTGTTACTCAAAAGATTCCTTGGGATACTCTCAATACAATGCAGGTACAGTTTTTCTATGCGTTTCCGCTGGTTAGGGTTCATATGATTTCCGATAATATATTCTGCAGCGACTATGTGACTGTAAAATTGGTAGCTCAGCAGGCTGTGAAAGGTTGCCAGATTCATCTCGGTTATTAATCTACTTAGATACAACAAGCAGTGATAATAAAGTTCAATTTGTCTTTGCTTCATATATCCTCCAGCCCCCTCTCAGTCCGACAGCAAAATTAACACCGAGACGCTTGTCATTGCTTGGTATTTCTGTTGAGGGATGGCAGAGCAGTAGGTCCTTAAAAGTTGTAGTTTCAAAAGTGTCTCCTTTTTTCCTTTTAAATCAAGAAAAAAATTCAGATATGCCCTTTTTGTGGTGTCGAATAGCCGATTTCCCCTTGCAAAGTAGTAGCTTTCTAGTGAATGATGAATCTGCTATTAGAAATGAGATCGCCACCATTTCAATACTTGTGCATACGAAGTTGTTCACATTCTGACCTGTATGTTGCAGGTCATCGGAGCCGTGGGTTTCATGGACCACAGGTTGGAAATTCCAAGCGACATAGATCCTCAGTGGGCATCGATGATTGAGAGTTGTTGGGACAGGTACATACTACTTCTTCTACTACCGACAAACTGATTCCCACTAACCGATCATCCTTTGTGTGAACAGTGACCCTCAACGCCGCCCTTCGTTCCAAGAACTCCTGGAGAGGCTTCGGGAGCTACAAAAGCAGGCTGCCCTGCAGGTCCAGATGCAGCGGAATGCGGCTGGGAAAGGTGCTGAAAAGATGAGCGTAGAAGATGGCTAGCTAGGATTGTTGCGCCAGTTTGAATGGATTGTAGCTGCCACTGCGAGGATGGTTCATCAGGCTCGAGCCAGGTAGGTTCGAGGAAGTCCTCTGTGCTTACCTCCCGGAGGTACTATGGTGGGAGTCCGAGTCCAGATTCCTCAAAGGAGGCGTGCATCTTGACGGACTGCGAGGCTGAAGCCTTGAAATGTAGTTTATCTTTGCGGAGGAACATGATAGAACACTCCTGACATGGCAGTCGGTTCGAGGCAATGTAGGAGCAACGCCTTGATCAGTTCGTCGCATCTGGCGATGGACATTTTGTATATCAGAACTTGTATACATATACATCCTTTCTGGTGTGACTAGCTAGGGAAGCTGAATGACTTGGGAGTTTGAAAGGTTTTATTGGCTTACACAGCGACACAAAAAAAAATGAATATAATAATTTGTGCAAGGCGATTCATGTGCGTCCTATGGCCAAAGACCACAAAATGATAAGGATGAGCGCCGCAAGGAAATGTTCACGTGGGCTCGGAAAGAGAATGTAAGTAAAATACTAAGAGAAGTGCATATTTCACCCTCGAACTTACGCCAGAGTTTAACTTGCAACCCTGATGTTCTTTTTTTTTTTTGAGGAAAGGATCCGATTCATAAAACAGAGTGGCCAGTACAAATTACAAGAAGGTCCAACAAAGAAAAGGAAATTACAAAAGGACCCCGAAATTTGCACAAAACACCCTGAGCACCCTGAAAGAACTGCAATCAGATCCCTCGCCGGCTCCCAAGAACCTAGCCGGCGCCGCCGTGGCCGTACCTCCTTCCGCCGGGGAGAGAGCACCACCACAAGAAGTAGAGGGCCGCAAGAGTCGTCCGCCGCCGCGCGACGAAGCCTAGACTCACTGAACGAGCACGGCCACAGCGCGCACTTCCCAGCTCCACCGAACCTCCAGCCGACGGAGCACCGCCCAGGCCAGCCACCACGACCACCTCAGCACCTCCCGACGCAGCTCCCCTCGCCACCAAGGCCGGCCAGAGCTCGAACGTCGAAGAAGAGGACCACCAACACCACCTGCACCAAAACGGACACGCCAACCCCCCCGAGCTCCTCCCCTCGCCGCCACGGCCGGCCAGAGAAGCCCAGACAGAGGTCCGCGCCCGAGGAAACAACTCCACAGCCTCCCTGGCGACGAGGCCGGAACGGGGGACGGAGGGGGAGGACGAAGCCCTATATACCGGCGCCACCGCCACCGTCATCGGAGACGCCACACGGGCACACACACCTAGCACCAACCTAAACTACACGCACGAACAGAGCCGAGGCTCCCCCCACCTCGCGGCGCCGAAACGGCGGCCGGAGGCGGAGGGGAGCAGCAGATCTGCCGGCGGAACCTCCGAACGGCGCGGTCGCCTCTTCTCCGCCTGTGGGCACTGTAGCAGGGGATAGAGGAGAGCGCTCGTCTTTGCAACCCTGATGTTCAAAACCGGTTAGCCCCTAAAGTGTAGAAACCATCCAAACTACCCCTGGCTTGTTCTGGCTCTGGTTTTGACTGGTCAAAGCGTCACATCAGTAAGTGGGGTCCCCCATGTCATCACCTCCCTCTTCTCCTTCCTCCTCTAATCCTGGCCCCTCCCCTTCCGTCCATGATGCAACCGACGATCGGCGTGCATCTCCGCCAGCCATTGCCTCCTAACCTACCAGCGCCACGCCTCCAGCACCGCACGCCACCCCAGCTCCTGATGCGCGTGCGGCCAACACCTCCATCTCCTGCTTCCAGACGCATCGAACGTCGTCGCTCAAAGCGCACTGTGGTACCGTCGCTAGAGTCCACCCCACACCTGTTCGAGCACCCCAAGAGCTTCACTATTCGTGCTAATCATCAATGTCAAAGGAATTTTCCGGGGACACCACCAATCAACGTGGCGGTCAATTTCCTCTCTACCGCCGACCAACGCGGGTTCGACAGTTCTGTCGCCATCCAACTTCATGCGACCATTGCATCTGTTCCATCACATTCCGAGTGAGCCCCCTAACCTTCCTGTCCATTTCTCTCTCGCTGTCGCACCTCCTAGTCGTCTGCCACCATGAGACCCTTGCGCCCAGCGCGTGCGTGCCGACTGCCGAGAGTCCCGCCTCGGCCTTTTCTTTAGCCGGACCAAGGACAAGCCATGGGTAGTTTAGATGGTTTCCACATTTTAGGGGTGTTTCCTAACCGGTTTTGATCTTCAGGGTTGCAAGTTAAACTCTAGCATAAGTTGGAGGGTGTAATGTCAGATGAGAGCTCTTTTCAACTCTACTATATGAACTTTGCATTCAAAAGAAAAATTCCAAATGGTGCAAAACTTAGGGAGAGCAAACTCTGTATCTTCACATAAATCAAAATAAATCATATATAAGTCTTTTTCTAAGCTCTAATCATGTTGTCTTCAAACCTAAAGGAGAGATATATTGAAGTGCATCTTTGCCTAAGTAAGTTTTATATTTGGACCCTCGGTAACCATATTCCATGGAAAGAGCATCTCGTCTCCTAACGGTTTTTCGATGACAACACATGTGGTTCGGTGCCACCAAGACTCTAAAGGAAAAGTTGGTGTTATGTAAGCTTTTTCGTTTATCTTGTGTATATGAACCCGTACTATCAAGAGGGCGACCCGCTGTGGGTGGGATTCATTTTGCACGCGCACAAACCAAATGCACCCCCACAGTCTTCCCAGTTTTTGGAGAGATCTTCCATGAAAAAGAACCAGGCAAGGTTCTTGTCCAGCGGTAGTACCGGGAAGTGCAACGGTAGTGCCACTCCTCCCAGGATACTGCCATTGTACTCCCAGGTGCTTCCCCTTGGCTGTAGTACCGTGGATGTACCGCGCCTTCTAGGCAACGGAACTACCGCTCAAGGTACCGCTGGGGAGATTTTTGCCTCTGGTCGTACCTAGGCTATAGCGACCTAGTACTACCGCTCAAATAGCTTGAATTAAATCGAGACATGTTCGACGGTAGTACCGGGCCGTGCACCAGTACCGCTCCCTAATGCTAGTGGTTGTATCTCGCGGTATCGCTGCGCCTAGGGAGCGGGACTCTCCTGAGTACCGCTGGGAACCCAGCCAGCGGTAGTACCGCTGTGCAGTTTTCTGCACATAACGGTTCAATTTTGTGCCCCATATAAAAGGCAGCCTTCTCCCGAAGGAGATGCTGCGACTTTCCCCTCTCTCTCCTCCATTACTACGAGCTTTAAATTGCCTAGATCTCCCACTCCACGAACCCAAACACCTTGATACTTTGAGGAGTGAAGGAGATCTACACTTCCACCAAAGGAACTTTGAATCCCCCCACTTATCCCTAGCGGATCTTGTTACCTCTAGTGTTCCTTCGAACCCTACCGGCTAGTTGGATTTCGGATTTTCACCTTGGTGCAAGAAGCTTCGAGACGTTGTTGGGAGTATCCAATACAATTGTGGAGAGCCCAACCTTGTTGTAAAGATTTGTCAATGCTTTCAAGTCGACCTCATAGTGGAACGAGCAAATCCCTCACGGGAGTAGCTCACGCAGATTAAGGTGAGCACATCCGTGCTATTGGAGTGTCTAGGTGGCTCCACACCTCTCGAACGTAGATATACTTCCCTTGGAAGGAACTACGTGAATCATCTCCTCCTGTCCACCATTGTGGTTACTTCTATCCTTTACTACTCGTTTCTGTTGCGTATTGTATCTTGTATCTTGTCACCTAGGTTGCTTTCATCCAATTGCACATCTAGTCAATCTAGTGATATCTTGTTAATCCCTAATTAAAAAAAGGTAAAATTTTAGTACCTATTTACACCCCCCACAAGTCGACCATACCGATCTTTCAAGCGCCGACACACATTGCCGGCGTATTGGGTCAGCTTCTCCCAGTGGCGTTCCCAATAGAATTTCAAAAGGACACCGACCGCATTTCATTCAAACTTAAAATATTTTAAATTTTTTGAATGAAATTTAAGCTAATTAAAACCTAACCCTGGATCTAGCGCTTATCGAAGGCGGAGTCATCGAGCTCATTGCCATCCGTGTTGTTGTCATCGTCGTCGAAGCCATAGATGCCACTGGTAGAGTCGTCGTCTGTCACCGACCATCGGCACGTGTACTCATCGGTGGATGGCTGCACCATTTTTTTTCGACTCGAGGACGGAGGTTGTGAGCCCCGGCACCTTATTCAGGTAATTAGGTTGGCGATGACACACGGAAGTCTTAGAACCACGCCGGCGCCTCCTCCATCTCGACATCTTTAGGTGTTGCTCCTTCTTCTCCTTGTTGGGGTAGCGAAAGAAGAGCCGGCCTCGCGGCCGTGAGGGCAGATGTGTCTCCTCTTTTTTAGGGCGACAAAGCGTCTTTCGGAAGACAGTGCCACCGCCTCAGGGGCGAGCGCAGCTCCGTCTTGGGATGAGAGGGGGCACAATGCGCAAGGACAAAGCCGTTGGGGATGTAGATGCATAGCAGCATGACCAAATCATGCCCAGTGAACACATGTCGCCTCCGCGATGGTGAGGCTCCTCCCGAAGTCGCCGGTTCTGCTACCGCCAGCTTCGTGGTTGTGCATCATGGTGATGAGGCGAGGCCTTAGTGGGTGGCGAGTAGGTGAAGTGTGTGAGAATGGCCAATGCTCGATGCCAGCTGGGGAGGTAGGTGGAGCACATTAATGCCACCACCACGTCAGCAAAGCTTAGATGCTTATCGCTATGCCCGCGTGGGAACCTCTGCTCACCTTGGGAAGCTCCGCTCGCATTAAATTAACCTGGGCAGCTTATTTTCTCCACCTTAAATTAAGCTAACCGACGCTGTGTGCCGCTGACACAACCGACCTGTCTCTCAGTATCCAACGTGTCGTCTGCCGCTTATGTCCGGCACTCCCACGCCTCTCCCTATGGACCGGGGCTGACGTATGAGTGCGGATTTTCCACCAGGGTGCCAGCTACGCATGCACTTAGAGCCATTAGATGTGCTTCAGTGATTCGTGCTACCGTTTGCTTCCGGGCACGTCCGTTTTTTGTTCCACTTTTGTATTGTTTTTGTCGTGGTCGAAAAGAAACAGCAAAAAACATGGCACCGTGCCCGTCTACGCCAACGTTTCCAATTGAATTTCTTGCACCACAGGATCTGCAATAGGCACCGTGGCTGGAGACGGGGCGCGGGACGGAGAGGGCCATGACCGGAGATGGGGGTGATTGTTATTTGTGTGCCCGTGGCAGAAGTACGGAGGGCGCCGGCGACCAGGAGCCTTTCCATGCGGGGGAAGCCAGGATCTCCCTTGTTCATTCCCCCCCTGAACACCGCGCCCCGACGACAACCACACACTTGTCAACCCGCATCCCCTGCAAACCACGCGCTAGCGACAAACATGATAGTGTTAAAACCCTAGCGAGAACAATGACCTCGTTAGAGGCCTCGGTTACGTGTTATATAATGGGAAAAACCCCCCAATGTGGCGATTACAAAGTTGTACGTATACGGGTCGGAGTACTACTCCGTACCCTATACGAAACATATTACATTGAGATATTACATCATCTAATAGCCCCCCTTAATCTAAACCTTTCTAAGGTTGAGATTACGCTTGAATTCATTCAGATTCTTGACTGGAAGAGCCTTGGTAAAACCATCTGCAACCTGATCTTTGCTGGAGATAAATTTGATATCTAACTGATTATTTGCCACTCTTTCTCGAACAAAATGAAAATCAATCTCTATATGCTTAGTACGAGCATGAAAAACTGGATTTGCAGAAAGATAGGTGGCACCAAGATTATCACACCATAGGCAAGGGTTAGCTGATAACTTAACACCAAGTTCATTGAGGAGAGCTTCTACCCATATTAACTCTGTTGTAGCATTTGCAAGAGCTTTATATTCTGCCTCAATTCTAGAGCGAGAAACAGTGGCCTGTTTCTAGCACTCCATGAAACTAAATTGGGACCAACAAATATTGCAAACCCTCCTGTAGAGCGTCGATCATTTGGACATCCTGCCCAATCAGCATCAGAAAAGCACTCAAAAGTGTAGATGACGACTTAACAAACGTGGTACCAATATTCAGAGTATCTTGGACATATCGAAGAATGCATTTTACTGCAGTCCAATGCGTGGTAGTAGGAGCATGTAAATACTGACAGACTCGATTAACCGAGTAGCATAAATCTGGACGGGTGAGAGTCAAATATTGCAATGCTCCAACAATGCTCCTATATTGTGTGCTATCATCAGGGCCAAGGGGTGTACCATCAGTAAGAGACAAACGTTCTGTAGAGGACAAGGGAGTCAGTGCTGGTTTGCAGCCACACATACCAACCTTATCAAGCAAATCAGCAGCATATTTTTCTTGTGTCAAAAGCAGACCATTATGTATCTTGGTTACCTCAATGCCGAGAAAGAAATGTAGATCCCCCAAGTCTTTTATAGCAAACTCATGAGTCAAATCTCGAAGCAATGCAGAGATAGCATCATCGGAGGAACTGGTGACTATGATATCATCAACATAAATCAAAACGAACACAGTAATGTCGGACTGATGATAAAGAAAAAGTGAAGTATCTGCCTTGGATGGAACAAAACCGAGTGCACATAATTTTGAACTTAACCTGGAGTACGAAGCTCGAGGTGCTTGCTTTAACCCATAAAGAGCCTTGTCAAGTTTGCAAATATAGTGCGGAGCGTGAGGATTTTCAAAACCTGGGGGTTGTTTCACATACACCTCCTCTTCAAGAACACCATGAAGAAACGCGTTCTTGACATCTAGCTACCTTAAACTCCATCCACGAGAAACGGAGAGAGATAAAACAGTTCTGATAGTAGCTATTTTGACGACAGGACTGAATGTATCTTCAAAATCAATACCATACCTTTGTTTGAATCCCTTTGCCACTAACCTGGCCTTATATCTGTCAATAGTACCATCTGCTCTTCTTTTTATTCGATATACCCATTTGCAGTCAATCAAATTTGTGCTTGAGCTAGGAGGAACAAGATGCCAAGTCTTGTTCTCAATAAGCGCATTATACTCCTCCTCCATCGCAGGACGCCAATTTTTATCCTCAAGTGCTTCATTGAGTGTGGACGGCTCACCTGTAGCAGAAAGAAGACCAAACCTTCTACCATATCGAATAGTACCATCTGTATATTTACGGGGCTGACGTATACCCTTTTGTAGATGAGTGCGAACTCCTTCATGTTGTGGAGCCACAGGCGGAGCCACAGGACTATGTGGAGGAGATGATCCAGGAGACAAATCAGAATCTGTCTCGAAATCAGCTCCGGAATCTGCCGAGTCAGCAGCATCTGCAGCAGATCCAGGCGAGCTGGCAGCTGGGGAACCAGCCGCAGAAGATCCTGGCGCGCTGGCATCAAGTGCAGGTGACGACAGCGGCGTGGCCTGCATGGTGCGGTCGGAGGCCAGCACTGTCGATGTAGCATTTGGCGTCGCATGCATGGCGCTGTCGAGGACCGGCGCGGGGCCAGCGCGTGCATGGTGCGGTGTGGAGGAAAGATCCACCTCGGGATCTGAAGCACCAGGAGCATCTTCATCAGAAAAAGGCACCTCGGGATCTGCCGGATCAGAGGAATGTTCCGAACAATCATCACCAGAATCAGCTATTTTGTCACTTTCTGAAGTACTTTGATCATCAATTTCTGAAGCATTTTCAGCACCGTTTTCACTGGGATTTTCACCAGGAGTTGTAGTTTCCTGTAACACATTAGTAACAGGCACAATAGGAGACATATGGTCATCATTATTTTGTACACCCACATGAGAGGAATGTGTCGATGATGGAAGAAGCAAAATTTCACGTTGGAGACGAGTGCCGGCATTGGGGTGTAGGGAGGCAAAGGGAAAAACATTCTCATCAAAGACAACATCCCGGGATATATAGACACGTCCTGTGGAAATATCTAGGCATTTAACACCTTTATGGAGAGGGCTATAACCTAAAAACACACACCGTTTAGAACGAAAAGCAAGCTTGCATTTATTATAGGGACGAAGATTAGGCCAACAAGCGCAACCAAAAATGCGTAAAGCATCATAATTCGGTTTGACATGGAGAAGACGTTCTGTAGGAGTTTCATGATTGATAACTTTGCTAGGAAGTTGATTAATGAGGAAAGTGGCTGTGAGAAAGGCTTCGTCCCAGAATTTGAGAGGCATAGAGGCATGAGCAAGCAAGGAAAAACCAACTTCAACAATGTGGCGGTGTTTTCGTTCAGCAGAACCATTTTGTTGGTGAGCATGTGGACATGATACATGATGTGTGATGCCTACTTTTTGAAAGAAACCATGCAACTTTTCATACTCTCCTCCCCAATCTGTTTGCATAGTAACAATCTTTCTAGCAAACTTACGTTCAACCAATTGTTGAAAATTAAGAAATACTTGATAAACATCAGAACGCTTCTTAAGTAAATAGATCCAAGTGAATTTACTAAAATCATCGATAAAGCTTACATAGTATGCATGTTTGCCAACAGAAAGAGGTGCAGGACCCCATACATCAGAGAACACTTGTTCCAAAGGAACAGTGGAAACACTAGTGGATACAGGATATGGCAATTGATGACTCTTTGCTAATTGACAGGCATCACAAACATATGGATTTATTTCTGGGGAATAAGAGAGATTGTTTTTCCTAAGAATTTGCTGAACCACAAACGAAGAAGGATGTCCTAAGCGGCGGTGCCATGTGGAAGACGACGGCTTTATTGTGATGAAGGCATGCTTGGTAGACACATCAGAGACAGGCACCAAGGGATATAGGCCACCATGACAGGGACCTTTGAACAGAGTCCTTCGTGTGGCTTGGTCCTTTATCAAAAATAAAGAAGGGTGAAATTCCAGAAAAACATTGTTATCAAGTGTAAGCTTATGAACAGACAGCAGATTTTTAGATGCATCAGGAACATGTAGAATATTTTTGAGATGAAAAGAACTATGTGGGGTGTGCAAATAAGAGTGACCAATATGACTAATGTGCATACCTTTACCATCAGCGGTGCGGACCCAGTCACGTCCTTTGTACTTGTCATGCGTAGAAAGCTTGTTCAGCTCCCCAGTAATGTGACCTGTAGCTCCAGTATCAGGGTACCAATTTGTATCAACACCATAGGACGCAACATGAGCACCTTTGTCACCTTTATTACCACGGTCACTATCATCATCAGAGTCACCTTGATAGCGCCACCAGCAGTCACTAGCAGGGTGACCATGAATCTTGCATATCTGACAAGTAACATCCACATATGGCGTGGGAGCACGACCACGGTACTGACGGTTTCTGCCTTGTCCTCCATCATCACGGCGAGTGCGACGGTCACCACGGTCACCACCGTCGTAGCCGCGCCCATCACGACGCCAATCAGACCAATTGTCACGACGTCCTCCATCACGGTTGTCACGCCGACCATCATCACGGCGATCACGCCAGTCACGTCCATCATCACGCCTGTCACGAGCATCACGTGGATCACCTCCACGTCTACGGGAGCGGTCATCACGGCCTCGGCCAGCTGCATTTCCCGAGGAAACAAAAGGAACAGGCGGATCATCTGTGCTATCATTGCGCATATCATATGATGAAAGCAGGCCAAAAAGATCATCTAAAGTTGTTGCAGGGTTGCTGTCCACAGCAACAACGAGAGCATTATAAGACGCATCTAAGCCATGGAGGAGATACCCGATAAGTTCATCATCCTCGAGGGGTTTGCCTGCAGCAGCTAGCTCGGATGCGAACCCTTTCATCTTGGTGAAGTATTGGTGTGCAGTCATGGTGTCTTTCTTGGTGTCATTGAGAGCTGAACGGAGGTGCTGCAACTTCGTGCACGAGGCAGTGGAGAACATACCATTGATAGCAGCCCAAACCTCGGCAGTCGAATCCATCCCAAGTACATGCGAGAGAATATCTGGTGACAAGGAATTCAGCAAAAAACGAAGCACCTGTTGATCACGTGACATCTAGGCGAGGTAGGCAGGGTTCTCGATGATGCTCTTCTTCTTCTCCGAGACCTCAACTTCCAGAGTCTTGGACGGCATGCGATCTGAGCCATCCAACAGGCCCATGACGTTTGCTCCACGGAAGGCTGGCAGCACGAGGGCCTTCCAAAGCAGGAAGTTGCCTCTTGTCAGTGCTTGAGTCGGTGGAGATCCGAGCGCGGATGCCAGAGAGGAAGTCAATGACGAACTCATGGCGGCGGCGGAGGGTTTTGGAGTTGTGTTGTAGGTATTCTAGTTTGTTTTGTAGGGCGGCGGCGGCGGCAGCAAGGCGGCGGCAAGATGTGGTTTTTGTTTGTGTTGTGATGCGGCGGCGGCAGGATGTGGTTGTGTTCTTGGGTTTTGGCAGCGGCAGCGGCTACAAGACGGCGGCGGCAATGTGTTTTGTGTTGTGGGTTGTGGTTGTAGTCTATGGCGGCGGCGGCTACAGAGAGCGGCGGCGGCGGTGATCTCCTTCGAGGCAGCTAGGTCACGAAGGGAGGGGCTCTGATACCATGTTAAAACCCTAGTGAGAACAATGACCTCGTTAGAGGCCTCGGTTACGTGTTATATAATGGGAAAAACCCCTAATGTGGCGATTACAAAGTTGTACGTATACGGGTCGGAGTACTACTCCGTACCCTATACGAAACATATTACATTGAGATATTACATCATCTAATAGATAGTGCATCGTGGTTCCCCATCATCCCCTAGCTTGAACCCAAACGACAAATCTCGTGACTCGCGATTTCAGTAGAGATGTAGAGGAGAGGCGGGATATCTCGCGTGAGTCCTCCTCTTCCCTGACCTCGAGGCACGAAGGGGGAGAACGACCCAACCTCCTCTATCTCCCGAGCCGGCCGATGGTGCAGAGGAGGAGAACGGGTCGGCCGCCGACACGGCGCGGGAGGGAAGCCATGGCGCACACAATCGAGAGGGAAGCAGTGCCGCCGTGCCACACTCGAATACCCGATTGCAAGGGGGGCACCGACGCGGGATTCAGGGCCAGGCTACCGCTGGAGGTCGGCTTGCCGGTAATGTAGGCGAGCCCACGGCCGGGAGCAGCGGCCGGGGGAAGCTGGCCTTGTCGCCCACGGTGGAGGAGCACGGGGCGACGCATGGGGAGGATGGGCGGGGCTGGTATGCCAGTGGCAGGAGATCGAACGGTGGTGTCGATCATGCTTGGGTCAGTTTGGAAGAGAGATAGAGCATGCACGGTAGGGAAAGACACCAGGAGAGAGAGACGTGGCCAGCTTGGGTCGTTGTGGGGCGGGTGTTTTTTTTAGAAAAGAAGCCACCGCGCGGGTGGGGTGACTTTTTTTGAATCAGGTGGAGGAAAGGTGGACGGAACGACGCTAATTCAATCGGTAGTGAAAGCTAGGCCGATCCAGGGCTGGTTGTGTGTGCGCAGCTACAACCCATGGTAGGCCCATCATTGTCCATCTAAATATATAGACATATGTGTGTCTATTTTTACTTACAAAACATCAAAAGTTTACATCCAACCACATATTCTTAGTTTGAGATGTCTACAAATAATTGTTAAGCGTAATTGACTTACTAATTATGCAATTACTTACTGTCATCCAAACACTGTTTATTGACCTCATGATCAACATTTAAATTCTGATCACCATCTTTTTCAGGTTAGATTCTTGCCTTTGATTATCGTTATTGACATGTTGCTGGAGAAATATATTTATTTAAAACTCATTGTGAGATTCAGTCAGTTGATTCTCTCGTTTTTTTAATTCCATTTCGCAGCACCCGACTTATGTTTCGGCGTCGTAACACCTAAATTTGTGAAAAAATTAAATAAAGTATACGCTAGAACCCTAATCTAACATGTAACATGGACCGATACTTTGCTGATTGGCTAAAGGCTAAAAGGCTATATTATAAGTACCAGGGCATCCTATGTGGCGTCAGACTGTCTGGAGGCACTAGTAGAAAAGGGGCCATCCGTTTGGAGCATCTATCCCGGCCAAATTACAACCCGGGATAGATGCACCATTGATCCCGGGTCGGTAGGGCGGGGCGCCCGTGGGCATTGCTCCCGGGTCGGGGGGACCTTTGGTCCCGGTTCGTGACACGAACCGGGATCAAAGGGTCCTCACATGCGCGCACATGCTTTTTAGCGCTGGGCCCCTTTGGCAGGGGACCTTTGGTTCCGGTTCGTGACACGAACCGGGATCAAAGGGTCCTCATATTAGGAATTCTCTCGGTTTCTACCTCATTTCGCCTATTTAAATGACTTTATGCCTATTTTCCGAAAGCAATTTAATTTTGAACTACAAGTGTGTGATAGTTTGTGATGACCCACAAGTATAGGGGATCGCAACAGTCTTCGAGGGAAGTAAAACCTAATTTATTGATTCGACACAAGGGGAGCCAAAGAATACTTGAGAGCCTTAACAGCGGAGTTGTCAATTCAGCTGCACCTGTGAATAGTCTTGCTCGACACAGATTATCAGTAGCAACAGTTTTATAGCAGTAGTAGCGGTGAAATAATAGCAGCAGTAAATAGCGACAGCAGTAGTGATTGCAGTAAACAGTAGGATTAAAACACTGTAGGCATAGGGATGGATGAACGGGCGCTGCATGGATAAGATAGCTCATATAATAATCAAGACATAGGCATTGCAGATAATAATGATAAAGCATCCAAGTACTAAGTAAACATAGGCATGTGTTCCGTATATAGTCGTACGTGCTCGCAATGAGAAACTTGTACAACATCTTCTGTCCTACCAGCCGGTGGCAGCCGGGCCTCAAGGGAATCTACTGGTAATTAAGGTACTCCTTTTAATAAGTACCGGAGCAAAGCATTAAACGCCGTGAACACATGTGATCCTCACATCGCAGCCATTCCCCTCGGCTGTCCCAATTATTGTCACTTTGGGACCGCGGGTTCCGGACAACAATATGTGTATACAACTTGCAGGTATGATCAATAAACAGTGCATATCATTATGAAACAATAACATGTTCAGATCTGAAATCATGGCACTCGGGCCCTAGTGACAAGCATTAAGCTCAACAAGTTGCAACAACATCAATAAGTACTAACAACGGATACTGGGCACCATGCCCTAATGATCTTATAGCTTATTACATGAACAATCTCATCCAATCCCTACCATCCCCCTCAGCCTACAGCAGGGAATTACTCACACATGGATGGGGGAAACATGGATGGTCGATGGAGAAGCGTCGGTGATGATGATGGCGATGATCTCCTCCAATTCCCCGTCCCGGCGGAGTGCCAGAACGGAGTTTCTGGTCCCCGAAATAGGTTTCGCGATGGTGGCGGCGTACGGTGATGTTTCTGGATGAAGTGGACGACCCCCCGACGTTTTTAGGTCAGAAGGGTTAAGTAGTCGAAAGGGACTCGGGGAGGTGGCCGAGGCGCCCTCCTCAGTGGCTGGCGCGGCGGGCCCCAGGCCGCGCCACCATGTGGTTTGGGCCACTCGTGGCCCATCTCCGCCTCCCCTTCTGGCTCCGTGAGTCTTCTGGTAAAATAGGAGGTTTGCGATCTTTTCTGGTGTTTTTCCCGAAAGTTGACTTTCTGCACAAAAACAAGACACCAGGGCAATTCTGCTGAAAACAGCGTTAGTCCGCATTAGTTGTATTCAAAACACACAAGTTAGAGGTAAAACAATAGCAAAAGTGTTCGGGAAAGTAGATACGTTTTGGACGTATCAACTCCCCCCAAGCTTAGCTTATTGCTTGTCCTCAAGCAATTCAGTTAACAACTGAGTGCGATAAAAGACTTTCACGAACACATTTGCTTCATATGATGCATATATTCTCACTATATGTACAAATGCTTAGGCAATTCAAGATGAGGCAAATGCAAATAATGTCACTCAATAGGCATGTAAACTATGAAAAGATACCAACATACTAATAGCGACAAACATGAAACATATTAATTCACAAGATTGTAATGCTCATAATAGGATATGATAAGATGGTATCTCGCTTGCCCGTTTTTGTACAGCAAAACATAAATGCCCAGGCACCTCTGAAGTTCATGGGAAGACTAGAATCAAAGATATCAAAGATAAAAGCATCAAAGTTATATCACAGTTAACCACATTCTGGGACAAGCACATTACACTAAGAATGACAACTATGCTCTCGAGAAAGTGCTCAAAGAAAGGATGGTGACTCAACATGAAAGTAAAAGATTGGCCCTTCGCAGAGGGAAGCAGAGATTATCATGTGCTAGAGCTTTTTATTTTTAAAACAGAAGCAAAATTGTTTTGGGAAGTGTTTGTTGTTGTCAACGAATGGTAGTGGGTACTCTAACCCCCTTGTCAACCAGACTTTCAAGAGCGGCTCCCATGAAGGACGTTATTTCTACCAGCAAGGTAGATCATCCCTCTTCTCTTTTGTTTACACATGTATTTTAGTTTCATTATGGGTGACACTCCCCCCAACCTTTGCTTGCACAAGCCATGGCTAACCGAATCCTCGGGTGCCTTCCAACATTCACATACCATGGAGGAGTGTCTATTTGCAAATTAAGTTGCTTACTGATAAATCAGGGCAAAACATGTGAAGAGAATTATTGATGAAAGTTGTAATTAATTGGGGCTGGGCACCCCGTTGCCAGCTCTTTTTGCAAAATTATTGGATAAGCGGATGTATATGCCACTAGTCCATTGGTGAAAGTCTGAATGACAAGATTGAAAGATAAAACACCACATACTTCCTCATGAGCTATAAAACATTGACACAAATTGAGAAGTACTTTGAAGGTTTTAAAGGTAGCACATGAAAATTTACTTGAATGGTTCGAAATGCCATGCATAGGTATTTATGGTGGACACTTTGGAATAACTTGGTTTTCATGGTTTTGGAAGCACGAGCAGCATTCCCGCTCAGTACAAGTGAAGGCTAGCAATAGACTGGGAAGCGACAATCAAGAGAGCAATAACCGTCATAATCATGCTTGCGACAAAATGAAATTAATTGAGACATAAAAGTGATACAAGAACTCTGAGTCAAAATAAATCATCAAGGCTTAATTGACTTTTGTTTTTCAGTCATACGCATGCATGAGCATGTGCCAAGTCAATTCAAATGAATTTTCAGAGGAGGATACCACAATGTCATACCCTCTATGAATAGAACAATGCAAGCAAACATCAACATAACATGCTACCACTATTAATAAATTGGGACCGATCATGAGAGAACAAGAACTACTAAGCATCCACTAAATGACATATACCTCACATGAACCAACTAAGCATGCTCACATAGATGAGTATATGTACAAAAATGAAAACAAATAGAGTTCATACCAGCCTCTCACCCCAACTCAAGTTGTTGTAGATCATCCTTATTGCTTTTTCACTTGTGTTGCTTCGAATGATAAGAATGAAAACCAAGCTCCATCGGAGTCACGGATAGCTGTCCAACTCTGAAAACACTATACAAAACCAAAAAGAAACAACAAATATTTTTGGGTTTTCGAGTTTTTGAAACAAGAGCAAAAAGAAACAACAATAAAGCAAAATATTTTTGGATTTTTGAATAACAAACCGAATTTTAAAAACTACGCAAACTAATACTGAAACTTAAAGAGACACATGAAGAGACAAATGAGTTTTTTCAAATTATGTTTATAAATATCATTTTTCATTTTTTAATTGTCAAAAATGGCATTTTTTGTGAATCAAGTACAACAATATGATGCAAAATGACACCCATCCAATTATCACACAAAGTAGGCCATAGTTTATCGATAATCCAGCAATATTAGGAATTTTCTCGGTTTCTACCTCATTTCGCCTATTTAAATGACTTTATGCCTATTTTCCGAAAGTAATTCAATTTTGAACTACAAGTGTGTGATAGTTTGCTCTGAAATTTTTACAAAAATCATTTTAAGATACACCAGTAGTGGTTATATCACAGAAACATCGATAGTTTGGAGAAATGCAACCTCTTCGGATGAATAGGCACGACGGGCATTTTAACCGTTTTTTCAACAAAATAAAAGAAAGTGAAAAAATACTCAAAAAATGAAATATTTTGGCATGGAGTCCTTTTATGTGTACTAGTTGCTAGGAATAATGATAAACCTAAGTTTTGACAAAGTTTTCAAAAAACTTCTTCACAAAAAGGTCAATCGCCTATAGACATGTATAAGTTTCGAGTCAAATGACCTAGATATGATCATCCTCGTGCCATAGTTTGTGATAATGTGACCATATTTGAGACTTAGGTGTGTCTTGTTGTGACAAACAATGTTGCAGAAATGAGTTTTTTCTAATTATGTTTATAAATATCATTTTTCATTTTTTTAATTGTCAAAAATGGCATTTTTTGTGAAGCAAGTACAACAAATATGATGCAAAATGACACACATCCAATTATCACACAGAGTAGGCCATATTTTATCTATAATCCAGCAATATTATGAATTTTCTCGGTTTCTACCTCATTTCGCCTATTTAAATGACTTTATGCCTATTTTCCGAAAGTAATTCAATTTTGAATTACAAGTGTGTGATAGTTTGCTCTGAAATTTTTACAAAAATCATTTTAAGATACACCAGTAGTGGTTATATCACAGAACCATCGATAGTTTTGAGGAATGCAACCTCTTTGGATGAATAGGCACGACGGGCATTTTGACCGTTTTTCAACAAAATAAAAGAAAGTGAAACAATACTCAAAAAATGAAATCCTTTGGCATGGAGTCATTTTATGTGTACTAGTTGATAGGAAAAATGATAAACATGAGTTTTGACAAAGTTTTCAAAAAACTTCTTCACACAAAAGTCAATCATCTATAAACATGTATAAAATGACTTTTTTATTAAGCAAGTACCAAAAATATGTTGCAAAAAGTCATATACATGATGAAAAAGATGATATGGATATCATATTCGGATTCCTCTCATTTTTCTAATCGATTTAGATATTTTATTTGTTAAATTTTGATTTACGGATTTAAAGATATGAATTATTCCATATTAAATGTCAAAAGGAGAAAATAAAGTAAAATACATTTTGTTCTTATTTATTCAAATATTATTATTACATAATCATTGTTATTTATTCAAATAAATTTTCAAAATTTAAACAATAAAAAGTGTGACATCATGACCCAGGGGTTAATATGGTTGATAGGATACTAATATCAGTAAGTTCTAATATCTCATTTGACAGGTAATTTGGAAGGAACTCTAAAGTTAAGCGTGCTTGGGCTGGAGCAATTTAATGATGGGTGACCGAACGGGAAGTACTTTGACCTGAGATTAAGTGTCTAATATGTAATTAGAGATTATGTGTGTGGCTATTTGGGAAATAAAAAAAACAAAATTAGAAATATTAGAGTAAAATTAAAAAATAAATTAATTGGAAAACAAAAAATCGAAACCCTTAAAAAATAAATTAGCAGAATGTGCTTCACCATTGTGCTCCCTTCTTTCATGGTTGAAAGAGATGTCACCCCTCAGCCGGTGATCACTCTGAATGTTGTTAAACACCTCACTAGTGGAAACATCATCAACAATCCCGGGTCCAGAGGGGCTTTGGTCCGGTTTTACAACCGGGATTAAAGGGTCGGGACTAGAGGGGGGGGTGGCTTTTATCCCGGGTGTCCACGACCCGGGATAGATGGGCCTCCACGTGGGCGCGGCATACTTTAGTAATTCAATTCTGGTTGAACTTTTTGAACTCTTTGTTGAGACCTGCAAAAAAAGTTACTCATTTTACTAGTAGTACAATATTTTTGCATGCGGCTACAGTTTGGTCGTCCGAGACCTGAGATGGTTGTATGTCTGGTGTCCACGACATTTTGATGGTTTTTGTCAAGCTTGTCACAATGTCATGTGATGCTTTTTTGATTTTACCAAGAGTAATGTTTATCAAACTTGGGATGTTACTCATAGCTCTGCGAAACGTACGGTAAGATATATGGTGAACAAATTGACATACAATATAAAATTTTAAAATTTATGTTATCACGTACGGGAAATTATGGTCAATGCTCAGTTTGTTAAAGATTAAGTCAATCTTAGTTCCTCGCGTGATTCATAGTGCATTTCTGATTCAGATAATCTCTACAACGCATCCTATAGGTAAAGCAAAAAAACACACGTTTGGATCCCCTTAGGTTTGCTGCCTGTTTTGTTTTCCTCGCATTGCTTAATTTGAATCATTATAGGAAATATTTGTATAATATACCCCAAAAGCTCCATATATAAGTTTACGCATGCATACAACCAATCTCTACCTAGACAAAATGGCAACGCAAAAGACCTAGACAAAATGGTAGAAACTTTCGTAAGTGACATCCTTTTTTATGTTGGTGCCGCCGTGAATTTTAAATTACTTGGTTGTACCAAAATTATTTTGTTTTTGATAAGAAAAATATTTACTACAACATTCATAGCACGAGAAGCAAATGGATGTCGGTGCAGTTTCGGTTGGAGTGCCATAGGTGGGATAAAATATACCTCCACTTTTTAAACTAGTGTTTGGTCACCAATTAGGAAACCATGCTTGATTAGTTTGCTACCTAAGTATTATATGTACTGCATTCTCCATCTAGTTTATTTGTGTGATGTTGATAAATTTTGTTGGATACTCTGCTCCCAACTTTGCATTGGCTCTGCCTTTGGGAGCTCACGCATAGAGCTTCTTCTCTGGTACTAATAATAAGTTGCCTTTTCTCATCTCATGTGTTCTACTTATTCACTTCTTCTCTGGTAGGGTAGAAGAAAAAGAAGTAAAGTACCAGGATATATATTAGCAGTAGCATCAGTGATTTTGAAGCATCAGCTGATTTTAGGCGATGGTAAAAGCTTATAGGCGTGGAAAAGGGATAATAATAATAACAAAAAATGTGTAAAATCATCGTAAGCTGTCTGACATGTGTCCCAGAAGGATGCATGTAATCCTGGGGAAAAGATCCAGGTTGAGCATTCTAAATAATAGGCTGGCCACCATATGTAGACCCTTGATACTACTAATAATAAGTTGCCTTTTCTCATCTCATGTGCCTCCACGTAAATGCGAAATTAAAAAGTGAATAAAACATCAAGCTTCACAAAATTTCAGGCATGCATACTTTAGTAATTCAATTGTGGTTGAACTTTTTGAACTCTTTGTTGAGACCTGCAAAAAAAGTTACTCATTTTACTAGTAGTACAATATTTTTGCATGCGGCTACAGTTTGGTCGTCCGAGACCTGAGATGGTTGTATGTCTAGTGTCCACGACATTTTGATGGTTTTTGTCAAGCTTGTCACAATGTCATGTGATGCTTTTTTGATTTTACCAAGAGTAATGTTTATCAAACTTGGGATGTTACTCATAGCTCTGCGAAACGTACGGTAAGATATATGGTGAACAAATTGACATACAATATAAAATTTTAAAATTTATGTTATCACGTACGGGAAATTATGGTCAATGCTCAGTTTGTTAAAGATTAAGTCAATCTTAGTTCCTCGCGTGATTCATAGTGCATTTCTGATTCAGATAATCTCTACAACGCATCCTATAGGTAAAGCAAAAAAACACACGTTTGGATCCCCTTAGGTTTGCTGCCTGTTTTGTTTTCCTCGCATTGCTTAATTTGAATCATTATAGGAAATATTTGTATAATATACCCCAAAAGCTCCATATATAAGTTTACGCATGCATACAACCAATCTCTACCTAGACAAAATGGCAACGCAAAAGACCTAGACAAAATGGTAGAAACTTTCGTAAGTGACATCCTTTTTTATGTTGGTGCCGCCGTGAATTTTAAATTACTTGGTTGTACCAAAATTATTTTGTTTTTGATAAGAAAAATATTTACTACAACATTCATAGCACGAGAAGCAAATGGATGTCGGTGCAGTTTCGGTTGGAGTGCCATAGGTGGGATAAAATATACCTCCACTTTTTAAACTAGTGTTTGGTCACCAATTAGGAAACCATGCTTGATTAGTTTGCTACCTAAGTATTATATGTACTGCATTCTCCATCTAGTTTATTTGTGTGATGTTGATAAATTTTGTTGGATACTCTGCTCCCAACTTTGCATTGGCTCTGCCTTTGGGAGCTCACGCATAGAGCTTCTTCTCTGGTACTAATAATAAGTTGCCTTTTCTCATCTCATGTGTTCTACTTATTCACTTCTTCTCTGGTAGGGTAGAAGAAAAAGAAGTAAAGTACCAGGATATATATTAGCAGTAGCATCAGTGATTTTGAAGCATCAGCTGATTTTAGGCGATGGTAAAAGCTTATAGGCGTGGAAAAGGGATAATAATAATAACAAAAAATGTGTAAAATCATCGTAAGCTGTCTGACATGTGTCCCAGAAGGATGCATGTAATCCTGGGGAAAAGATCCAGGTTGAGCATTCTAAATAATAGGCTGGCCACCATATGTAGACCCTTGATACTACTAATAATAAGTTGCCTTTTCTCATCTCATGTGCCTCCACGTAAATGCGAAATTAAAAAGTGAATAAAACATCAAGCTTCACAAAATTTCAGGCATGCATACTTTAGTAATTCAATTGTGGTTGAACTTTTTGAACTCTTTGTTGAGACCTGCAAAAAAAGTTACTCATTTTACTAGTAGTACAATATTTTTGCATGCGGCTACAGTTTGGTCGTCCGAGACCTGAGATGGTTGTATGTCTAGTGTCCACGACATTTTGATGGTTTTTGTCAAGCTTGTCACAATGTCATGTGATGCTTTTTTGATTTTACCAAGAGTAATGTTTATCAAACTTGGGATGTTACTCATAGCTCTGCGAAACGTACGGTAAGATATATGGTGAACAAATTGACATACAATATAAAATTTTAAAATTTATGTTATCACGTACGGGAAATTATGGTCAATGCTCAGTTTGTCAAAGATTAAGTCAATCTTAATTCCTCGCGTGATTCATAGTGCATTTCTGATTCAGATAATCTCTACAACGCATCCTATAGGTAAAGCAAAAAAACACACGTTTGGATCCCCTTAGGTTTGCTGCCTGTTTTGTTTTCCTCGCATTGCTTAATTTGAATCATTATAGGAAATATTTGTATAATATACCCCAAAAGCTCCATATATAAGTTTACGCATGCATACAACCAATCTCTACCTAGACAAAATGGCAACGCAAAAGACCTAGACAAAATGGTAGAAACTTTCGTAAGTGACATCCTTTTTTATGTTGGTGCCGCCGTGAATTTTAAATTACTTGGTTGTACCAAAATTATTTTGTTTTTGATAAGAAAAATATTTACTACAACATTCATAGCACGAGAAGCAAATGGATGTCGGTGCAGTTTCCGTTGGAGTGCCATAGGTGGGATAAAATATACCTCCACTTTTTAAACTAGTGTTTGGTCACCAATTAGGAAACCATGCTTGATTAGTTTGCTACCTAAGTATTATATGTACTGCATTCTCCATCTAGTTTATTTGTGTGATGTTGATAAATTTTGTTGGATACTCTGCTCCCAACTTTGCATTGGCTCTGCCTTTGGGAGCTCACGCATAGAGCTTCTTCTTGATATTACTTAATTTCAAAATTGCCTCTTCGGATTGAGAGTGACTAACATGATCAAAACCACCAAACGCATAACTGAACTGAATAGTGAAAAGAAACGCATGAAACCATGCATGCCCCTCACATGGAGTTGACATGCTAAGTCCATGTGGTATATATATATATGTGCTCACCCATGGTTTTATGGTTCATCATGTTGCATCGGCTTTGCTGCAAACTTATCAATGCCAACAAGGTTTACTTTCTGCGGGGTAGATTGACAAACAACACTTGGTTAATATAGTTAACTCAAGACAATGTATCATGGGGGCGAGCTACAGTCAAAGTTCAACACATTGAGAGGCAGTGAAAAAGCCCAACACTACACATTCGACTGGTCAAATGTCTTACAACAATCGGAGGTTACATGTCTTGTCAGCCTATACGAGTCACAGGTTAAAGTTGAGGTGTGAAAGGTCAAGATTGTGTTTACTATGGGGTGCCATATGTCACTATCAGATATTAGACATGATGCATTATCATTTTGTGTGTTCAGCATACTAGATGAGACTTGTTGCACCCATTGAGACAAATACAGGATCATGCCAGAATTTATTTTCATAAAAAAGCATAGAAGCTATACCTGTGTTCACCGCCGTACATGTTGTGGGTATAGATCACAAATTGCATGTACTCCTATTCACCCCCCCCCCCCCCTCCCCCACACTCTAGACGACATCTCGGTCGCTCACACTCTACCTCCTACCTCGGCCACTGTGCCCTCCCTTCTCTGGCCACCGCGCCCCCTCCTCCTCTGACAGCCTTGCCCTCATGCTCCTCCAGTCGCGGCCGCCGTCGACTTGCCTTCTCCTGCGCCGCCTTTGCCATGCTCCGTCTGCCTTCTCCTTGAAACTACATCGCACCGGCACCGCCGCCCCAACCTGACTCCGACCAGTATGGCTTCGCTCTATCTCGGCCCCGCCGTGGATGTTCTCACATGGAGGTTGCTCGGTAATGGAGGTGCTCACGCAGATGAGCTCAAAATTGACCGAAATGTGATCCAATTATGCGGGGAATCGGTCGGCATTGAACTGGATCGCTTTAAATATAGATTTGGCCATAATTGGGACGTCATCACATAATTTGTCTGGATGCTGAGTCATGTGGCTTACAGTTTACTGTAAATACACCTGAGCGCTCAAAGTAAAAATATGGGAAAATGTAACTCCACACGTCACCCGCTTATCTGGGACGTCCAGTTGCTTTAAGATTCGTGCAGAAATTATGAATGATTTCTCAAATATCATTGCATTATCAATAATTTTCGGATTTATGAAATATTTATAAAATTCATGTACTAACAAAAAAAATCCAGAAATGCATTAAAAATTAAAAACAGACATTAACATCATTTTTCTCTATCATTAATAGGAATCATATCCATTGTTGGATGCAAATTCGACAGCCATGATAGTGGTGGACCTCCAACTAGGTGTGGAATTAATCGCAGTGTTGAAAAAAAATGGATCGACTCAGTTTGCAGGGTCGGGAATTGGCACTTTTTTTACCAAAAACTGGAAATTAAAGTAGGGGCTATTTTGCGAGAGGGCCGTTTTGGCTCCCGGGAGCATATGCTCCCGGTATTTTCAAAAAAAATTCAAAATTTGAAAACTCGTCAAAAAAAAATCATGCACATACCTGACCATGGTACGCACCACCGTATTTTTTTTCGCGCCGAAATGACATCGTACGCGACCTGTACAAAAATGACAAAATTCCTGTCAGAAAATGAGATTCAAAATTTGAATTTCTGACAGGAAATTTGTCATTTTTGTACAGGTCGCGTACGATGTCATTTCGGCGCGAAAAAAAATACAGGAATTTTGTCATTTTTGTACAGGTCGCGTACGATGTCATTTCGGCGCGAAAAAAATACGGTGGTGCGTACCATGGTCAGGTACGTGCATGATTTTTTTCAGATTTTTTTAATGAGTTTTCAAATTTTGATTTTTTTTTGAAAATACCGGGAGCATATACTCCCGGGTGCCAAAGCGAATTTCCGTTATTTTGCGGTCTTAACTCTTCTGTGGAATCTGCAAGGGATGATCTTTTTTTTTTAAAACAATCAATGGACGATCTTATATTAGATCGCTCAAGTTTTGCAAGCTTCTCCCTCCGTTCTAAATTACTCCCTCCGTTTCGAAATGTAAGATGTTTTAGGTATTACACATGTTGTCTAGATGCACGCTAAAATGGATGAACATACACATGAAATGTGTCTAGATACATGTTTGTACATGTCAATGTAGACAAATGCTAAAACATCTTACATTATGGAACGGAGGGAGTACTTGACACACATTTGTCAAAACACGGATGTATCTATATATACTTGTAATATGTCTAGATACATCCGCATGTGGACAAATGAAAGTCATCTAATTTGGAACGGAGGAGTAGCTAGGTAGGTAGTTGATTCTGTCCTCGTCCTATATAAGTGAGGTTCAACTATTGCTGCCCTGGTATCAACGAGTTAGAACATCTACCCACGATGGCCAAGAAGCAGAGGCTCATCTCCGCCCTTCTGTCCTTCCTCCTCCATGGGTCGAGATCATCGATCTCCAGCCGGACCAGCACCAGCCCAGCCGCGTCGCCTCCGCATCCTTCCACGCTGCACCACCACAACCACCATGATTCCTCCCGTCCTCCAATGGCAGAGAAGCTCGTCGCCGAGCGAACCCTTATCCTCGACGTCGACGCCGGGCTCCTCAAGCCGTCGCCATCATCCCTCTTTTCCTACTTCATGCTCGTGGCGCTGGAGGCCGGAGGGTACCTACGAGGCCTTGTGCTCCTCCTCCTCCACCCTATCATCTTCTGCATGGGCGGCGACAGCGACGCGGCAGTCAGGTTGATGGCCTTGGTGGCCTTCTGCGGGATGCGCGCGAGCCAGTTCCGTGCCGGCCGCGCCGTGCTTCCCAAGTGGTTCATGGAGGACGTGGCCGCGGATGGGTTCGAGGCGATGAGGATGAGCGGCGCCGCCGGCGGGCGGAGGGTGTGCGTGACGAGGAAATTGCCGAGACTGATGGTGGATGGGTTCCTGACCGAGTACCTCGGGGCGGAGGTGGTTGTCGGGAGGGAGATGAAGGTGCTGTGGGGGTTCTACACCGGTGTCATGGTGAAAGAAGACGAGGTGGTGTTGGAGGAGGAGAAGCATATCATGGCGGAGCGTGCTGATGCCGTTGGATTCTCTGGCTCGCTGGAGTTTCTCCAGCACCCTCTCTCACGTTGTTGCAAGGTACATAGGGCAACATAACTCTCTCGCAAAAAAAGTGCCATAAGCTAGCCAAATGTTCTTCCTAAAAAAATCTATATATATTTGTATATATTTTGGTCTCCGCAAAGAGTAAAACGCATGCATGCCTGCTGCACATTAGTTGCATCTTGCATCAGAGGTTGCTATAAGATGAGAAATGGTACATGCATGAGTTCCACCAAGCAGTGTTTGCATGCCTATTTTTTCCCCTATTTTTTTTACCTCTCTTCTTCAGGTGTCAATGTTTCATATATTAATACTATTTCTACTTGCATAAATCCATGTATTTGTGTGAAACGGACAAAAAATATCTCTAAAATAACATAATGCATTGTACTAGTACCAGTATGTACATAGATGCACATTTCATCTGACAAGTAGCTGGTGCCGTACTCATCATGCAACCAGTCATGATCTACGTATGCTTTTCTACCTGCTCATGATAAATTCATGTCTTGCTAGTAATAACAAGGTACCCAAAGTATACATGACACCTGTCACCACACTTTGTCCAACGAGTTGGTGTCTTGTACCCACTGGTCACGACTCACGAGCTTTTACCATTTACAATTATCATGCATGCAGATGTTTCCTCTTAAAGATATTTTCCATGCAGTACAACAATTACTTTGAAAATATGCTGCAAAATTTCTAATTACAAAATTTCTGATTACTACTGATGCAGAAGTACTAGCTTTTTGTAGACTTTCTCAGTGCGCGTACGATTGCTCGTAATTTTCTCAGATTTTTTACTTCTCTCGGAATCTATATTTCAATATGCATGCACACTGCACACACATGCATGTCAAACTTGTGAACTTTAACTTTGTTGTCTCGGTACGACATCGGGCAGGATATCTACCTCGTGACACGCGAGTACAGGGCCAACTGGCAAGCGCTGCCGAGGAGCAGGTACCCCAAGGCCATGGTGTTCCACGACGGCCGCCTCGCGTTCCTCCCAACCGCCGGCAGCACGCTCGCCATGTTCATGTGGCTGCCCTTCGGCCTCGCTCTCGGCGCCGCCCGCCTGGCCGTCGCGCTCACCGTCCCGTACCGGTACTCCACGCCGATCCTAGCTGCCACCGGCATGTCCTGGAGGCTCAAGGCCGGCGACGAGAGGCCGCCACTGTCTAGCTCGGACGGCGGGCGGCGCGGGCAGCTCTTCGTGTGCAACCACCGCACGCTCATCGACCCCGTGTACGTGTCGGTTGCGCTGGACCGGCCGGTGCGCGCCGTATCCTACAGCCTTAGCCGCATCTCGGAGCTCATCTCACCGATCGGCCGCACCGTGCGGCTAACACGAGACCGTGCCGGCGACGGCCGCGCCATGGCCCGCCTCCTGGACGGAGGCGACCTCGTCGTCGTCTGCCCCGAGGGCACCACCTGCCGCGAGCCGTACCTGCTCCGGTTCAGCCCTTTGTTCGCGGAGCTCAGCGACGACGTGGTCCCCGTGTGCATCGCCGTCGAGACGGCCATGTTCTACCCCACTACGGCCGGCGGGCTCAAGTGCCTCGACCCGCTCTACTACATGGTTAACCCGAGGATGTGCTACACGGTGCAGTTCCTGGAGAGGGTGAGCACGGTGGCGGTGAGGGAGGGGAAGGTGCCCAGCGCCGACATGGCCAACGTCGTGCAGAGGAAGATGGGGGACGCGCTCGGCTACAGCTGCACCATGCTCACCAGGAAGGACAAGTACCGCATGCTCGCCGACAACGACGGCAAATGCTCGTCTGCTACTGCTCGACCCGCTCTATATAACAAGTAGACTTCTGTGTTTACTCGACAAGTCCATCCTGGTTTACAAGCCTAGTATTAATCTTACGTCGTCTTTTTTTTAATGTTTGATCGAGTTTACAGAGAGAATATCCATATCTATGATACCAAATCAACACTACGTGACCCCAACATGAAATATATATTTCTCATGATGTAGTATTAATTATGTAATGTACTGTACGTGTTGATATTTTCTTCTACAAACTTGATCAAACATAATTCAGTTTGACTTAACAAGAGATTAATTAATTAATTAACAAGCCTTGTAAATCTGAATGGACTGAGTAGGCCCTCCGGTCCAGTTTATTAGTCCCGCGCGTGTATCTATATATTACAAAAATTATATTATTAGAAACTTCAGATGTTATATTTTTCAGTGATATAATTTTTGTGTTATATAATTTCTATTATATAGGTCAAATTGACGACCTAGCTACACGCGCATGACTAATAAATCGGACCGGAGGGAGTACCATTTTACTCTCTCGTAGTTGTGTTTTTAGACATGAGTGGAGTTTTTGAACTTTTTACTACCAATACCTTTAAAATAGGGGAGTTACTCTTTGAGAGTCGATATAATAGCCATACAATGATGATCTTCTCATTTCTTTGTACATGCATGAATCTCAATGATCATGCCTGATACTTCTTAGCGTCGACTTAGACATAATTATTTCTCGGTCATCTCAGAATTAAGTAAACCATAAATATATTAATTGAATACTTGACAATGGTTATGCATTAGTTTCTAATGAAATTTATTTCATAAGGTATAGTTTTTATTAGATTGTCTTAATATATTGTAATAGAAATTAGTGGTCTAGGTGTGTTTTGAAGACCGTTTCTTCGTTGGGATGATAACTTTTACATAAAATATATTCTAGTCAAACATCTCTTTTTTACTCTCTTGATGCGTTTTTAAATTTGACATGAGAAACTAGATGTGTTGATGACTTAAGATCTACTCTTTTTTTTTGGAAAAGGAGGGAATGCTCCCGGTCTCTGCATCGATTGAGAAACATGCCCATCTTTAGCGCAAAGTATTTGATCCTTACGAGTAGAACGAAACATACTTTAATAGACCAAAACAATCACAGAAATATGGACGGCTACATGCTACAATATATGATGTAATCGTGGAGGATGGTGAATGATACATGTCATGAATACTATATATGCTAGTTTTTTTTTCTTTTCCACATTGTTCATTATGAATTTTCTGTCCAAATGGATGATTTGTAATAAATATACAGGGTCGCTAACTTTAAGTCCCATAGGATCTTCTTGTGTCAAACTCGATTTGTGGAAAGTGCAACTTCCACTATTTCTAGGAAAGTGCAAGTGTGTAAAATTGTGAATGTTTCACCCATAAAGATATATGTACAAATAACTAATTGATTGAGGAAGAATGTTTGTGAATCAACAGTTTTTCTCGTCGAACTTGGAGGGGACACCACAAATTCAAACTTGTTGCCATGGAAGCCTATGATGTGAAAGAAAAGGAAATGACTGTGCATGGAAACCCTATTATTTTCTTTTTTGAGTAAACGGCAGAAGCACACCTTTCAACTAGAAGAAAACCCCGGGCATGGGATTACTCCCGAATGTAATAGATACTAGAAGCATGGAGCCGACTGTCCACTTCGCAAGCTCAACCACCTTGGGAAAGGTTTTGCGCTCACCGCTAAGAACCCACCGATTCCTTTTCTTATATGTTCCATAAGTGAGGTGTACGTTGTGATCCCGTGTTGAAATAGTGGAAAGGGAAGCCATCATTTTTTTTCCACCACTCCTATTTTTAAACCCTGAATCCCCCAAAAAAAAATGCCCATGGATGGCCAGATTTAGGAGTACACGTAAATAGACCGGGGAATGACGAGGAACATGGATTTATAGCGATAATACAACAAAGAAGGATAATGGAAAACATGGCGACGACGAAGATGATGCGATGGACTATAATGGCAAAACTTGAAGGGGGGTTATTGTAGAGGTGACTGATGAAGTATGCATTATTCCAAAACACGTTATCGCATTACATTTCTCTAAGAAAAAAATCTAGCATAAATCGTTTGTGATATGGTATTCGCACAAATTTTGTGATATGGTTTAACATAAACTGATTTCTCAAACCACCAGCATAAACATTATTGGATGAGTTACCTTTCATATAAGGTTGTGACCTAATTTCCTCCAAGCCTCCATTGTACCCGGCCAACATTTGTTAGTTTTGCCAACTATGCAACACCATTGAATAGTTTGGATTACATAAGAGCCTCTCTAGCAGATCTCTTATATCGTGTTACCATAAAACCTTTTAAGGGACACCGCAAACCTATTTTGCAGTATATTTGGTTTGACGATATACATTTGCGGAATATGTTCCGCCGCTGGCCGCGTGGTACCGCAAAACATGTTTTCCGTTTTAGCCCATATTTGTGATTTTGGACAAGAAAATCTTAATATAACAACAATCAAACTTATTCATTTTATGTCTGCGGACAGTTCAATTATCGTCGGCAATCACAGGATGTGAGAAAGTGATATGCGTATGACGCTGATAATCAGAGTTACGTGAGAGGGGGAAAATAAGAGGCACCATATTGTATTTTTTTTTTGAAACAAAGGCAAAATGTTTGTCTCGTCACAAAGTTCCGAGAGTTTGCAGACAATCACACACCTTCTTGCAAAGCCTACTCTAACGGTAAAATGTCTCTTGAATATTTAGCTCCTGCGGTCACCCAATTTCTTGCCTCTTCCATGATGTTGGCCGCAATGATGATTGGCATTGTAGATGTTTGACGGAACACACATTTCTCTCCTTCCAAATCTCCCATGTGACTTATATAACAAGAGAAGCAATGGCTTAATTGTGACGGTTCCGACTCCAAGAAAGTATGATTCCCACCATGTGTGGACTAAGGTGATACAAATTTACTATGCCAAGTATCGGTCATGATGTCCGGCGCCCAAGTCAAATTTTGACGGTATTCCGAACTCGAATTGAGTATCAACATTTGAATAAAATGTGCACCGCCGTCTCAGGTCCTTACTTGCAAAGTTCCCATAATCCACAAATTGGCGACCCCTATTTTCAAATCTGTCCGCTGTCCATATATACTCTTTTATAAATGAACCACACGAAAAGTCTGCATTCGACGGCACCCAGTTTGCCCACACGCATGGTTTCATGATCCTGGCAACCGCCCCCAAGAAATTGGATTTTATACGCGGACTTAGTCGGGTACTCTCTACAATAGCAGTGGCCACGAATTAAGCAAAACATAGATCTCATCTCTGCCATGCATGTGCGTGTTAGCAACGGTGCAAGTGCTATCAAGACGTGTTAAGACGGCCACTAGCTAGTACTTGTTGTCGTCCTACTACCATCATGCATGGCTCTGATTGTGAAAGGAACGTTAACGCCAAAGCCACTGTATCGTATTGATGTGCCTTAATTCTTCTTTTGACGTCGCTAACAGCAATGCTTATCGTATTGATGTGCCTTAATTTTTGGAGATAACTTACAGTACTTTCGTACTGCATTTTATTAAAATTTATAAAAAGAGTGTATAGTACAAGAGCGTTGTACTAGAAGAAGAAAATTGATGTGCCTTAATTCTTCTTTTGACGTCGCTAACAACAACTTAAGACATGTATCTGTACGTGCTCCTACCATAGTAGCAAGAACTGTAGAGAATACTCCCTCCATTTCACAATACTCTGCATCCTATAAAGTTTAAGACAAATTAGCATTCTCTTTAATAGTACTACTTAAGTACGTAAGCAACCAATCAAAGTCAGATTAGCATTAATGACACCCAATAAAAAAAGGCTGCTTAATTTTTTTTTGTTGCTGATTACCGAAGAGATATTTAATATTCAGAACCCAAAATGTAGATTAATATGGAACAAAATACTAGTCCAGAATGTAGACTATTATGAAACGGAGGGAGTATTTGGCAAGATTAGACTTCCGTTCCCTTGGTCTTGGGTCTTGCAAGCAGGCCGGAAGTGCCCAAAAATAATCAGAATATTTTATCAGGGGTTATTCTTCACTCACGATAATGACACGCAGGTTGTCTCTCTCTTTTCACTACAACTGAAAACATATACACCTGAAAGGTCGGTAGAAAGATGAATAATCATGTTCCACAAAAAGTTCAAATAGTGATGGTTTGGTTATATATCCTGCCAAAACCAAGCAGAATCAACTAATGGATTTGTTTATTTTTCGAAATAGATTCAACAAATGGATGCCGACAAATAACAATGAACTTTGCAAGATCCATGTATGACTGCATTATTCACAGGAGATGTGTATTGATGTATAAGTACAAAGAGGACGCTAGATGATCCGCTCCAATAATTATTTGAGGAATCGACACAACACCAACAGACTGTTGAGTTAGATTGCTGCCCACGGAAGCAACCCGTGGCGAGTAGCCATTCATGGCGGACGCAAGGCACACTGTACTCCTGCCACCGCTGCCCTCAACACAAACTACTGTGGAGCTAAGCAACGAGGGGCCTTCTCTCTGCCGCGTATGATCATGTCAAGTTAAGACGGACATTACTTCCCCCAGTCCGGCGATCATGCATATGGGTGCTCATAGGCTTGTACTACCTTTATCTGCCCCCGGCCGGAATCAATGCACCGGCGTGACCGGCCAGCAGTCAGCTAACTTTGCTGGTGCCCGCAAGCGTGGCAGACAGACGGCACAGCGGTTTCTATGTCATCAGCAACGATGAATTTGTTTTCTCCTGCCTTTCTTTCGATCTGAATCCGAATCCCAGACAAGTTGCATACCTGTCAAAATAAAAACAAGTTTCATAAGTATTTCAGCACGAGATCGGACTGTGAAGAGCCGAACAATGAAAGCACGAGGTCGGTGGCATATCCGTCCAGGTGAAAGCAAAACTAACACCATACCTGAATAACAGAAATCTCTGGCGAATAAAAAAGGCATGCGGGACAGTCATTCTGCTGCTTTACATCCCATGGCAGAGCTCCCAGAAAGTCAGGCCGACTGAATTCAGCTACGGCAAAATGTGGTTGAGATCTGGACAAAGGTGAAAGGTGACTGCTGGTTAGTGCCAATTATTGATGCACATATATCCTATGATTTCAGCTTATCATCAGTAGAGTGGTACAATAAACAGTACTATGTAATTGCAGAAGATGCACACGTTTGCACTCTTGACTCTTAGAGCGGTCCAGTGCAGCTACGGATCGATACATGGATATCTAAACTAGATCTTCATTGCGAATAGAGATTTCTCTTGATATTGCAGGACTACATGACACTTCAACGAAGTGAATGAATATGTACATACATGACATGACAATCATTTTTCATGGTCCAAAATTACATATTCTAAGAAGCTAAATTCAATTGCAATATAATGTTGTTACAGGAAAATCAATCAATGGATTGGCAAGTTAGGTGTTACAGGCCATGTGAAAATTAATGTGTAAACAGAGGAGGTACCATATGTCATGTTTAATCGCTACTTGATTGTGCACATGAAACAAAGAACTGTAACTGACAAAATGTGTTGTTCATGTTCAGTGTATGCATTAACGAAATAATAGGTCATGAATGATTATTTGTTCTGGAAAGAACAAGCCGATTCCCGGTGTATTTTTTTCACTAACAATCAACATGGTAAATGGTAATCGTAAGATTCACCTGTGTATGCTCCAATTGGATTTTTTTTAAAAGTTGTGCTTCTTTCGATTCCGTATATCCTTGTTACATTGCATCAAGAAGCATGATTGAATAGGTCGGCACCACTGCAGCAGCATTGAGCAGCAATATTGAGATCAATACTTCCAAGCACCAAAACACATCTTAGCTTCATTAATAGACATGTACACAGAAAAAATCTTTTTCTTTGCTCCGACCAGGCGACCACTTTTCTCTGTACAGTGACCAGTCTTATATGTCGAATCAACTGCCTTTTGTGCACGATTAATCTCACCAGAAATCTGAACAGGAGCATGATCCGCCTTTGAAATGGTGAAACCTATAAGAATCTCTCAGCACAATTTCCCTGTCAAAAACCATGCTGACAAGCTTAAATACTAAATGGCAGTCTGCACAGACCCTGAGATTCTTGAATATCCTTACTGCATCTCCTTCCGGAACAGTGATTAGGCCATACGCCAATGCAAGCTTCTCGCTGTGATTCCAAAGGTTCTGCTCTTTTTGCTCCTCGTCAGTATCATGCAATGCCGATGAGGTATCAGCAACATAACCTAACTCCCTGAGCTTCAGAAAGATTTCATCTAACTTCGCATAGATCTTTTCTGTGTGATTATGACTCCGATCACCTATAACAAACGTGCTTACTTCTTTCTTTTGCTTAAGCCAACTGCAAGCAGGTCTTTTATTTAAATTGATGTTTTTCATATGAGTTCTTAGTCTGTCAACATCAGACCATCTTGCACTTGTAGCATATAAGTTCGACAGAAGAACATAAGCCGAGTCATCAAAGGGATCCAACTCAAGGAGTTTCTTGGCAGCTTTCCTCCCAATATCCAAATTTCTGTGAGTTCTACTAGAGGACAACAAACTACACCAAATTAGATCATTTGGTAAGACTGGCATGTCCTCAATGAATTTCTCTGCCTCGGTAAATCGCCCTAAACGTCCAAGGACATCCACAATGCAAACACAATGCTTTATTCCAGGGGAAACACCAAATACAGAAGACATAGAGTTGTAGTAATCAAAACCCTTGTCCACTAGACCAGCATGACTACAAGCTGAGAGAAGAGTGACAAATGTTACGTAATCTGGCTTTCGACCCATCGACACCATATGCTTAAATGTGTCCTCAGCTTCCTTGAAGTATCCATATTTTGCATAACCTGATATCAATGTATTCCAGCATTGTTGGGGTCGAACGGCGGGATCAGGAAGCATTTTCAACATTTCATTCATCTTTCCGCATTTCCCATACATATCCATTGCAGCATTAACCACATGACTGTCAATATCCAGCCCACACTTCACACCAAGACCATGTAGCTGCATGCCTTCTTCTAGTGATGCCAGGCTTGCACTGGATGACAAACATTCAGCTAAACAAACATGATCAAGACTGTTTCCAGCATGCCGCATGTCGAGGAAAAGTTTTAGGGCTTCCTCCCCATGGCCATGTTGAACATTCGCGGCAATCATAGCATTCCAGGAAACGACACTTTTATTGATGATTGTGTGAAATACTCTAGTGCTAGAATCTAAGTCACCACAGTTTGCATACATTGTGATCAGAGAGTTACTAACATAGTCATCTGCTATGAAGCCAGCATGTATTGTGTATGCGTGCAGGGGCAGTCCATAATTACGCAACTCATTTGAAGATGTGAAAGAACCCTGGATATTTACTATTGTTATGTAATTCAGCTTTATTTCCCCACCTCTCATCCAAGTAAATACTTCCATTGCCTTAGTACAATCCTCAAGCGCCGCATAGCTCCCAATAAGTACATTGCAACTAACGACGTCATGAGTGGGCATCGACCGAAATACTCTCTCAGCATCTTGGATGGAATTGCATTTACCATACATCGTGAGGAGAGAATTACCAATCAGTAGATTGCTTTGAAGACTTAACTGCAATATCATGGCATGAACCATTCTACCATCCATCAAGGCTCCTGGACTTGAACATGCTCCTAAAGCGCTGGAAAATGTCATGCGATCAGGAGCTTCATTAGCCTGAAGTAACTGACCTAGTGTCTTCAATGCATCCATCTCATTACCATTCTGGACATAGGATGATATCATAGTGTTCCATGATATTGTATCTCTTCTGCCCATGCTCCAGAACAGAAACTCGGCCTCAATCAACTTCCCAGCAGCAGAATACATATTAACAAGTGCATTAGTCACGGGAATATAAGAGTGCAGACCACTCCTGAGACACAGGGAATGAACTCCACTTCCAGTGCTGACATAATCTGACGAGGCGCAGACAGATATCAGGCTGCACAAAGTAGTTGCATCATGCCTTAACAATCCACCATGACGCATATCTGAAACTACCAGAAAGCATTTGCTGCACAGTCCTTCGTGTGAGTACATGGATACCATAGCGTTCCATGATATAGTGTCACGTTCCTCCATTTGATCAAAGAGCTTCTCAGCATCTTGCACCCTTCCTATGTTACCAAGCATGGTGATCAGTGAATTCGCCACGGAGACCTGTCTTTGCAGGCCAGAAACTAAGACCTGGGAAAATACCTGAAGCCCGGCCACCCATTCTTGAGCGACCCACACAAGCTGACCACCGTCGCGAACGAATTTGCATTGCACACAACACCTTCCCTTCTCATCCGGCGATAAGATCCCAGTGCCTCTTCCAAGTACCCGTTCGACGACAAGGCCACCATCAGCGCTGTCCATGACACGATGTTCTGCTCGGGCATCTCCCCGAACAATTTTTGTGCGTCCAACACACACTTCTGGGAGCCGTATAGGTGCAGGAGTGCCGTCCCAATGTACACGTTCACCATGAGTCCGGCCTTGTAGGTGAGCGCGTGGATGGCTGCCCCCCACGCGCCGCTCTCCTCCTTACCGCAGCGCTCGCAAGCGGTGACGAGGCTGGCGAGCGCAAACCCACTGAGTGGAACGTCACGTTCCCGCATTCTTCGCAGTAGGTCAAAAGCCGTGGATTCGCGGCCGCACCGAACGCAGCCGGAGACTGCGGTGTACCAGGAGGACGGGGTCCGCTCAGGCATTGCGTCGAACAGTTGCAGCGCGGCATCTGGTGAGCGGTGACGGAAGTAGAAGGCAAGTAGGGTGTTGCTGTGGAAGGCGCTGAGGGGGAGCGCGCGGCGGAGGACGATCCCGTGGATCGCGCGCGCGACGGGCGGGGCGTCGGCGAGGTGGGAGAAGCCGGTGCTCGGGAACTGGGCGACCGCGGGGTGCGGGTGGTCGGTGAGGAGGCTGAAGGGGTGAGACGGATGTGAGTCGATAGGGCATGGTTGCGCGCTAGTGGAGAGACGGCGGGAGGCGCGGGTGGCGGCGGCGGCGGCGGCGGCGGCGGCGGCGGCGGCGAGGTGCGGCGCTGCTCGGTTGAAGCAGGCGCGGCAGGAGTGCCTGGCCAGTTTGGCGGCTGGGAAAAATGGCGGCTTCGCGTTTTTGGTTTTGGTCGCGACCAAACGGCGAAGACAAATGATTTTTTTTTTTTTTGTTCGTGCAGTAGCCTCTCGACGAGTTGAAATTTGGAGGCCCAGGGCCAGGCACATGGTCGCGACCACCAGCCTCCCTACCCCGCCCCAGGCTACGGCGGCGGTTGAAGATGGCCGACGTGGAAACGTCTCCGATGCTGCCTGGCGGAGGATGGATAGAGGATCGTGACGCGGCTCCAGTCCGCCGGTGGAAGATGATTCTGCTTCAGACAGTTCGCCCATCTCCGGCGACGCCCATGTAGATTCGGGCAGGTCAGCACAAACTAGGCAAGTCCTCGACAACGCCGGTTTCTTTCTCTCTCCAAATTTCAGATGTCTCTTCCTTCTCCCTGTGTACAATTCCTTCTGCGTTGTCTCCAAATTTTGGCGACAGCGTCACAGAAGATGCATCATGCATAAACTGGCCGTTTTTTTTCCTCGTCAGAAATTGGACCAATATTTTATCCAGATCCAGATTACCTCTTTATTCATTATGAATCACACTTACCCAAAACCTGGACTTACTATATAATGCATGTTGATTTCATGATATGCGACGCAAACCGGAGAAGAAGTGGGAGACACGCGTGCCACTCGATGCTTCTTTATGTAATTTACCTGTCATTAGGTGCGAACTCTGGATGCAATGTGTCCATGAATTAACTTGTTGTTTGTGTAACTGTCATAAACCGCTATTGGTTAATAGTTCTTGGAGCTCTGACTTTTCATTATCCATGTAATATGTTACTCAGCCGATTGTTTTTATAATTGTTGCTCTATTATGAGTTTATGGCGAGTGTCTGATTGGTGTCATACTAGTTGTATTATGATCAATGCAGTCAAACTTTTACATATATAGAAGTTTTTAGACTAGTAACATGGATTTTTTTTTTTGAACACCAACATGGAAATTGTATCATTGTATGTTTACGAATCTGAATGGTTGTGCAAAGTTGGTCAACTGAAGCATATACGGACATGGGGTGGTGCAAGGAATCAATTAACTCGTATAATAGGTGCGTTCATGGTGGTATTATTCTTCTCTAAGAGCGGCTCGACTGTATAGGGGTGACTTCTTTATAGAGATGACAAGTGCAAGGAGCTCTTGATCTGAGGCCATTTGCTGCTAGGACGAACGCTATTAACTAGTTAGTCATCCCAAAAAAGCTTCACGTCCACAACCTGTTGCCAATAGGTGAAGCCCTACTCTCCAGCAAATCAGCTTCTAATGCCAGATCCCAGGACTGTGATAGGAATAGGCATCAAAGCCGTTGGGTGGCTCATATCGCCTATCATCTCTGAACTTTTCAAGAAATGCTCCATCTATCTCAATTTTGACATGCCGGAGAAGCTGCAGCAACTTCAGCCAAAAGTTTTACTGCTTGAGCGGGCGATGGATGTATTTGAGGAAATTCCTGACAGGGTTCGTATGGTGCAGCTGTTTGAGGATCTTAAGTCCGCTTTCTATGAAGCCGAAGATATCCTGGATGCTGTTGAGTATCATTGTCTCGAGAAGAAGATCAAAGATGATAAGTTCAAATCGGAGGGCAGCGCCTCTCTACCTAAGGGAGGTTGGGTGAAGAAACTCCTGCCCAAGGGCTCCCTCCTGAAAACTAAGGTGCTTACCTTGCCTCCATGTGTTTCGATTTATCCCACTCTCAAACATTGGTGTCCTACATGTTTGTAGTTCCTTGGACTAACATGGCAGTATATTATGTTTTATCATATGCCTGTACTGCTGATTTCACCTTAAGTGTCAGTACAGTTTGGGTTTTTAGCAACTGATATGATATCATCAGATCCTAGAAAATGGTCCTTGCCTCTCTCTTTTGGAAAACCACATATTCAGAGATCATGGATAATTGCTCAGAACATGTATTGTTTGTTTGTACTTAAATTAATCAGTATTGTGAGATATATAACTAAGTTTGACATTTAAAAGATAATACATCTGCAATTCAAATACATGATATTCACCTAGTTTGTCCATAATGAGCCAACACATCATCAATATGTGCAGGGGTGTAGTGAACAGAGGTATATACCACTACTTCACCTTCAACTTGTAGACAAAATTTGCCAACCTAGTGTTAGACAACTTTGATTTTCTGGTCATTGTTTGGTTACAGTCATATTTGTTGCCGATCACACTTTTCTAGCATACCACCCCACCTTGTTATGTGCACAACCCCTTGCTAAGATGGATTTAGAGAATTGTCCGTTTAGGTAAATTAGCTTTTTTTCTAAGTTTTCTGGTTGTGGGGACAGTCCCTATAAAAATCCTATTGTTCGTGATATTCACACCTTCTATTTTGTTCTGCAGGAGTCTGGTATGCCAAAAAATGAATTGAAGGATAGCCTAGAGAGGATAGAATATATTATAAACAATGCATACAAATTTGTAGAACATCTGAACGTGTCGACCCTAGGTAATTTCAATGGAGGCCAAGCTGCTCCTGTCAATTCAGGATGTGCAGTCACTACTGCGGCGCCTCCGCCAGTATTTGGCCGTGATAAAGATCGTGACCTGATCATAGCAATGCTTCATGAGAAGGAAGGTGAGGGTCAACCAAACACCAATAATGGTCTATGTTATTCTGTAGTTGGCATTCACGGCATTGGCGGGTCTGGCAAATCAACCCTTGCACAGTTAATTTGTGCCAGTGAGAAGAAGTACAGGCAAGAGAAAAGGGACAGCCATTTCGACCTTGTTATGTGGGTTCATGTTTCTCAAAGTTTTAGCGTGGGTGCCGTATTCAAAGAAATATTTGAGGCGGCTACAGGGAATCCATGCCCTCAACTCAATAATCTTAATACGCTACATGATAAGCTGGAGGAGCAACTGCAAGGTAAACGGTTCCTCTTGGTATTGGATGATGTCTGGTACAATAATAGGGATGAGAGGCAGCAGGCGGACCTGCAACAGATACTTTCCCCGCTAAAGGCTGGAGAAGCAGGAAGCAGGATTATTGTGACTAGTCGAACTGAAGATGCATTATTAGTTATGGGTGCTACAAAACCAAGATGTATTGCCATATCTGACCTGGATGACAATGTCTTCCTTAATCTGTTAATGCATTATGCACTTGAAGGCACAATCGTAGATGATCATGTTCAAAGAAGACTTGAAGCGATTGGGGCTGACATTGCAAAAAATCTGAAGCGGTCACCTCTAGCAGCGAGAATAGTGGGAGGACGGCTAGGCAGGACACCTAGCGCTGAGTTTTGGACCACAGTTAAAAACGGGAAGCTTGTGGATGGTACAATGGGAGCTCTATGGTGGAGCTACCAGCATCTTGATGAGCAGACAAGGCGATGCTTTGCTTACTGCAGTATTTTCCCAAGAAGACATCGGTTGTACCGCTATGAGTTAGTTAACCTATGGGTGGCTGAAGGTTATGTAAGAAATACCAACGAAGACGAGGAAATAGAAGACATTGGCTGGAAATACTTTGATGAATTAGCGTCAACCTCGTTTCTGCAACCCGGAGGCAAGGACTTGTATGGCAAGGAATACTATTTAGTTCATGATCTGCTGCATGATTTAGCAGAATGGTTTCTGGAAATGATTGCTTTAGAATCGAGAATGGCTCGAGCTGGAGAGAACCCTGGAGAGGACAAGGTCAGAGAAGAGAAGTCTGGAGAGGAGATATTCCTCGAGATGTTCGCCACCTTTTTGTTCAGAATTTTGACAGAGAATTAATTAGTGAGAAAATCCTTGAATTGAAAAATTTACGCACTCTCATCATTTATAGTGTTGGAGGGGGTACACCAGTTGAGAAAAAAGTCACTGAGAGTATATTCAAGAGGCTGCGGAAACTGCGGGTACTGGTTGTAGCTTTGAGTCGGGAAGATGCCGAAGTAATCAAGGAACCCGATATGTTCGAACTCCCGGAATCTATTGGTCATTTAAAGCATCTACGCTATCTTGCTTTTCGGACAAGCCAGAGATGTAGAGTAATTTTACCAAGCAAGTAACCATGCTTTACCATATCCAGCTGCTAGATTTTGGTGATTGCAGAAAAATGGAAATTTCCTCTGGTGACCTTATCAACTTGCGGCATGTATCCTTCTACTCAGGACAGAATTTTTCAAACATCGGTAGGCTAACCTCACTTCGAACATTATCATCCTTCGCAGTAAGGAAGGAACAGGGTTGTGGTGTAAACCAGCTTAGGGACCTAAACAAGCTCCACGGCGAACTGTCGATACTTGATCTTGAAAATGTTGAAAGCAAGGAAGAAACTCTTGAAGCCAATCTAGCTGCCAAGGAACGGCTCACGTATCTGACCCTATCCTGGGGAAGTGATACTAGGTGCAGTCCTGTAGTTGAAGCAGACGTACTTGAGGGCCTTTGTCCTCCCGTATGGCTTGAAGCACTGAAGATCTGGGGGTACAAAGGTTCAACGTACCCAGATTGGATGGTGGGTAAGCAGAACCGTGGCCCAAAAGATCTTCAAGAACTTGAGCTCTTCGGGTGGAGCCAACTTGGACCTGCTCCTAAACTTGAGGTTTTCATTCATCTGCGGTCACTTTGGCTTTGGGACTGCAGCTGGGATGCCTTGCCAGGCAATATGGAGCACCTCACATCGCTCAAGAGAGTGATAATCTATCAATGCTTGAATATTTCGTCCCTTCCAACACTGCCTCAGTCTCTTGAGGAGCTTACGTTTAAGTGGTGCAATGATGCGTTCACTAAGTCTTGTGAAACCCTTGGACATTCAAACTGGCAAAAGATTGAGCACGTTCCCAAGAAAATGTTTATATATTCGAAAGGTAGCATTGTAACTCCGTTTAACATCTTCCTTTTCCATTTTGTATTTGTAGAACGTTTCTTCAGTAATTACAGTCTGTTACTAACTACGCTTATATGTGTTCATCCATTTTTTACTATTAGCCTGACCAGAAGACTCTGATGGGATTGCATAACAAGAGCTTTAGTAAAGGTGTGAAGGGAATTTTCAGAAAGGTGATCTAGAACTTGTTGTCCCAACCTCCCAGACCCAAATACAGGTAAGGCCGTCGAATGTGTGATATTTGTTTCTTGGGAGTTCTCTCCTCAAATACCTCCTTCCCTGCTTGACAAGGTGGGTCAGATCAAGCCAGCCTGCCGGTGAACCAGTAGGCAGTAAATCCAATGTAGTAATGTTGGCAGTACTGTTGAATTTGATTACTACCACCTATTCAGTGTGCTATATATGCGAAAGAATTCGATAATGTGCTTTTGTCCAAGCTCTTCTGAGTTCTTAGCTGCTTGAATCTCTCTAGAGCCACTAGTTTATGGACCGCTGTGATCCATCGAATGCTGATTACCAAGCTGATACACAGGCAGAAATACTGTTTTCGCATTTTCAGTGATTAGTTGGCAGGGTTAAGAGAAAAAGTTTATGTATGTCAATCCAGGAGTTTAATTAAGAACGCTTCTTGTGCTGAAACGAAGAAATAGCTCTTCATGTCACTTAAGCTTTGTTTTTCATTTAGCGTCTACTGCTCCCTAGTTACCGTGCAGTGTACACACGTCCTCTATTGCAACAAAACACACGCACTAAAGAAAACAAAATATATAGTCATTTTTCTTTATAAAGGGAGCTTTATTACTTAACGAGTTTTAAGCATTACACCCGGTCTCTGCATAATTAAAATGCACAGAGCCGTCACAAGTCGACAAGTCTCAGAACATAAATAAAAAGGTGAATTAATTATCATAATGAGAAATTATAAAACGACTAAGATGGTGCAGGGCAAATGCGAAGATTATGTTGCCATCCATGTTGGGAATAAAAATCCCTCATCGAAGCCTCCAACCGTGTAGACACCTCTGAAAACAGGTCGCGATGCTCCACATGTCGTAGAGGTGACCATGAACGGAGCATAGCCGTGCACCGGTAGATGAGACATGTATAAGAGAAGAAAAAAAATATTGTCACTTCTACATAGATAACGGCAGTCGCTCCCACCTAATAAGTAGTTTAAACCTAATATCCACACCGTTGAGCCAATTGCCAAAAATATTTGCAATGCTCCGTGGTGGGTATAAGTTAGAGGCTAACTGGATGGCTGACCATATAGATCTAGCAAAATTACATTGGAAGAATAGGTGATTTATAGTCTCGTCATGATGATAGAAGACACCCTTTTTTACTTCACTGCCAATTTCGTTTTGAAGGTTATCTTTGGTAAGAATTACTCCGCGACGAAAATCCATGCAAACACCTTTGTTTTAAGCGGGATCTTCATATTCTACATTTTCATATTATTATCAACTGGTACATCTGGTTCAATGAAACCTTTGTGCATAGAATCCACCGAGAATTTGGTACTCTCGTTGAGATTGCAACGAAATTTATTGGATCCCGAACTGAAGCTAGACGTTGTAACAAGGCATCCTAGGAAATTTATCGGATCCATTTATGAAAGACACATTTGGTGGGGATGTTTTCATCACCTTAGCGCTTTTGGGGCGCACAATGTTGTACAAGGCCGAAAATTGTTCTCTGAGCGTTGAAAGGGTAGTATGAGCACCTACAGGGGGTGAATAGGTGCTACTTAAAATTTTAGTTCTTTTTCAGTTTAGCCTTGACTCTCTAGATATGCAATTAAGGTGAATTTATCTATATGACAAGATAACGACAAACAACTAGTAGGATACAAGATACAAGTAAAGGCAATAAAGGATAATGGGAACTGTAGTGAAGCACGCGGAGACACATGGTATGATCCACGCAGTTCCTTCCTTTTGAGGGGAAGTATGTCTACGTTGGAGGGTGTGAGCTTAGCCACAACAGGCGTACTCAGCGCCACAAATACCTCACCCTATTCTCCGATGAACCGCACCACAAAGGATTGGTTCACCTTCCACTATCGGTAACCTTCGGTGGTATAATCCGGCCTGAGTGGGACCCGGATATTCTGGTCTCCAAAATATCCGGCCTCTGATGAAATATTCGGCCTAAATATCCGGCCAATAATCCGGTTTAGACAGAGACTCGCATTTTTCTGTGGAAATAGGTCCTTAGCAGAAATCCTGTGGGGAAACCAGATATTTGGAATAATCCGGCCTTGCCCAAAATATCAGGCCCAAATTTCCGGTTTAGACAGAGACTCGCATATTTGCTGGAAAAAGGTCTTTAGCCAAAGTTTGGTCCAGACAAATGTGCAGAGACTCGCACCTTCGCTTCGATGGGACTGTAGATTTTGGTCTTCTCCATCGATCCTCCAAAAACCCTTATGGGAAGAAGAATTTCTTCGTGGCCATAAGACCAGCCCAGAAGTGTGAGTCACCAGGTTTCCAGTAAACGAGAGACAACACTCATGTGGCAACGTACTTTCTCCTAAGGAGGGTTTTCCAAATCCCTTCTTCAGACAGGAGCTTGAAGATCCATTTACCAAGGAGGGCCCTCTTCTTGACCTCCAGGTCGTGAATCCCGAGTCCTCCTTCGTCTTTGGGGCGACAACCCAATGATATATTTTTTTTTCATTATCCCCATGCGAGAAAAATCCTGATCGAAAATAATCCAATCGTTGTAAGAACCCTTTTAGAAGTTGGAAGAAAGAAATCATATACAGTACCATGTTACTTAGTACTGTGTTAATGAGAACCAGTCTTCCTCCTAGGGATAATAGTTTGCCTTTCCAACTATTTAGTCTAATTTGAAGTCCCTCCTCCACCAGTTTCATTCAGCGTTCGTTAGCATCCGATAATGAATCAGAATGCCCAAAAATTTAATAAGAAACTGGCCTTGCTCCGCATCCAAATAATTCATCATATGGGGAGACATCATCTTGAGCCTTGCCAAAACAAAACAATTCACTTTTATGTAAGTTTATCTTTAGACCTGATAACTGCTCGAACGCTGATAGAATTAACTTCAGGTTTCTTATCTTTTTGATGTCATGTTCCATAAACAGGATTGTATCGTCGGCGTATTGAAGAATGGATAATCCTCCATCAACGAGATGAGGAATCACACCTTCAATTTAACCATCATACTTTGCGCGTTGAATCATGACGGCGAGCATATCAGCCACTATATTAAACTAGATGACACCCGCGCGTTGTTGTGGGAAGGTGTTAAAGGAATGCTTAAATAGGAGTAACAAAATAAATTTACTAATGAAAACGAATGTAAGATTGTTATGGATTTACATTTTAAATTACTAAAAAAATAAAGCAGTAACAAAAACATGTACAACATCTAAGTAACTTTCTGATTTGAGTTAAAGAATTTCATTTTCTAACAAAATCGGGAAACATGAACGACAATTAAAGGTGTATATTCTCCAAGTATCCAACATAAACCACCCATGCCAACACAAAATACAATGCGAATAATGCAACTTACGGACTGTCACACTCAATCTTAAATAAACCATTCTTCAGGAAGTCAATAAAGGCGACATCAGACATAAAAGGTTATTGTTTTTGGTACATGTTGCTAGTTTAAGTTCACAACTAAACAAAATGTTACCAAGAAAACCCGCAAGCATTTTTTCTGTGCTTGTAGCCTTGTACTGATAAAGTCTCCTTTAACCTGTTTTATTATATTATCAATCTGGTCAACCATCCTCCTCAAAATGTTCAAAAGGAAGAGACACTCACATATGTACCCCTCAATGAGTCAATGGGAGCCTGTTCAAGCAGAGCTTGAATTAACAATTGTACTTTGAATTATCAGATTGATCAAATTGGCATACGTCAAAGTCAGGAGTTGTATCTCTTATGATTACAAACTCGACCGCTCTTTTTAGGTGTAAAATTAATCTAAAATAGTGACATTTCTTCTTATACAAGGCTGAAAATGTATGTAAAATCATGGGCGGTTCCCTCGCTTCGTATGCCTGCATGAAGATTCCTTCTTGACAACACCGTGGATGAAGTTCAGAATGCGCACGGACATATATAGTGAATTAATGTACCTGTGTATATTTTCTTGATTGATGGATATGAAGGGAGGATAACATTTGTCGCAAAGATATCTATAGATACATCATACTCCCTCCATCCATAAAAGGATGTCTCAACCTAGCCCAAATTTGTATGTATCTACACACTAAATTATGTCTAGATACATACAAATTTGGAATAGGTTGAGACATCCTTTTGCAGATGGAGGGAGTAGTAATGTTTTACTAACCTCTGTTTCCTATTTGCATCCATCAGCTGTGTAGGTTTTAGTTCGATCTAAAAAGAAGTCTGGTAGATTTGAGCCTGCACTCGTAGGTTTGAGTTTGACCTAAAAAGAAGTCTGGCAGATTTGAACCTGCACTCGAAACCAGCATATGGGTATATTTCAAGCCTGCTTAGAATAGGAAGTGGCTGGCAGCGCAAAAGAAATTTTAGAATATGAGAACGCATGTAAAGTTGCAGGATGCTAGTTTCCCAGTCTGATTGGAAGGAATCAAAATGAAGTGCCAAATAAATTCCAAGCTATGACTTATCTGAAAAATGACACTCTCAAGAAACCATAGTCTGAGACTTGACAATCCTATATGTATCTCCGTTTGCCGCAGGCTAGCGAAATCTGCGAAAATCGAATGAAAAATTAGCAGACGACTGAGAAGACGCAAGAGATAACTAAACAATTATCCAGATGGATAACTCGCTAGTCATCTGCTTGAAGTAGTCGGTCATCAGATTTTACGTCGCCGGCCGTGTGGGCGTTAATCTGAACAACAACGCCGGCCGTGTGGGCATTAGTCGACTGCTCGACTGCCTCTGTCGGTTTCCCATGCTATTACCTTCTTCAGTTTATTATGTGTTTATGGTGGAGGATTCTAGAAGAGGCCAAAGGGAGTTCAACAAACAAAGAAGAACATGGCGTAGAAAACTGCAAGGCCAGGTCCGGCAAGAAGTTACTCTATGGTAAGAAAAAAAGCCAAAATAGTTAATAGTGATGTGGCTGATTGGGAGTACAAATGCTGGTGTGGAAGGTTGGTGAGGTGGATAGGCCGCATGTTTAGAGAAATAAGTTAGTGGGAATGAATTATTTAGTTATATAGGATAGCATTGACGATAATGGATCACCTTGCCTAGGTCCCTTTTTGGTCTGAAAGTATTTGCCAATGTCATCATTGACTTTTATGCCTACACTTCCTCCTGAAACAAAGTTATGGATTAACGCACGCCACTCATCAGAAAATTCTTTCATTCTGAGAGTCTACTGAAGGAAGGACCACTTAACCTTATCGTAAGCTTTTTCAAAATCAATTTTAAAATCACCCCATTAAACTTTTCCCTATGTAATCCGTGAACCGTTTCACGTAGGATAACCACCCCATCCAGGATGTCATGACCAAGGACGATCACATGGTCAGCCACAATGTTCAGCCGTATTGTAGCGACTTTGGTTAAAACTAACATTAAGAAGACAAATAGATCTGCATTGGTGGATCTTTTCTGTTTCATTAACCTTAGGTAATAAAATTATTCACCAAAATTCAGACGGAACAACTCTAGTTTGTCCGCCATGAAAGCAACTTAACAATTCTAGAAGATCTGACTTGGTAACATCCCAGAAGTTATGAAATGACTCAGCTGGGAAGCCATCAGGATCAGGGGCTTTATTGTGTTTCATTTGGAAAACAAACTTTCCTTACTTCTTCCTCGATATAAGGTGCAGTGAGTAAGCTATTTTCCTCGTCTGAAACCTAGGGGATATCATTTGTTCGAGTCTCATCCAAAGAGAAGTTGCCTTCCTCAGGAGCTCCGAACAAATCTTTGTACTAATTAGTAATATACGACTTAAGTTGCTCATGGCCCTCAATTATACCTTCATCCCGTACAAGAGAATGAACACGTTTCTTCCTGTGTCAGCATTGGCAATACTATGGAAATATCTAGTATTCGAATCTTCTTCAAGAATGAATTGGGCTTTAGAACGTTGATACCATTTAATCTCATCTTCACGCAGAAGTTTTGCTATCTACGCTTTTGATTGGCTTTTTAGCTCAATTTTTGTGTGGGCAACAGACGAACTTCTACTAACTCCTCAAGAACATCAATAATTGATGAGAGTCGTTGCTTTTCTTTTTTAGGTAAACCTGTTGTGTGACGAGCCCAATCAACAAGGTGCTTACGTGTTGCACGTAATCTGTTATTCCACCTCTGAATTGGAGTAGCTCCGGTAACAGGTCTTTCGCAAACCATTTGACCAAATCATATAAGCCCTCACGATGTAGCCATCCGATTTCGAACTTGAAATACATTGTCATGCACGACTATTACAAAGTCTAGGCCCCCATTCGTAACACCGGTAAGAAGACTCAGCTTCAATTACTTCATGAACCAAGTTACTGAGCGACTTAGTGATGACGTGAAAACACACGTTCGTTGGGAGACCCCAAGAGGAAAGTATGATGTAGTGCAACAGCAATTTTCTCTTGATATCTATCAAGGTTATCAATCCAGTAGGAGTCAAAAGTGCTTCAGAAGGTTGTCAACGGCACCAGAAAATATGGCACGGCGCAATGTCAGATGATTTGATGGTTGACGTGGACCTGCACACAACATAAAATACTTTGCCCCAACGAAACAGGAAGGTTGTCAATCTTCCCGGCTTGCTGAATACAAAAGATTAAACGTATGGTGTGGAGAATAATAATAAATGCAGAAAGTAAAAGAGAACAGATGATTGCAGTTGGTGTTTTTATCAATATAAAAGAATGGACCAGGGTCCACAGTTCACTAGTGGTGTCTCTCCATAAAAGATAACATGCATGTTGAGTAAACAAATTACAGCTAGTCAATTGACAAATAGCAAGCGCATGACAATGCAATATATGACAACATAATATATGGACCGCTTACCAGCTGCATCCATGCCAAAATAATCCACTTCCGGGATAGCATCTGTGTCTCCCGTTAGTATTAAGTTGCAAACAACAGATTATTGCATTAAACAAAGTGTGTAATGTAAACAAACGCACTGGACTTAACAGCAGTAACCACTACACCACGACACTAGATCCCC